>JAIKVB010000832.1:0-13551 GCA_024679045.1 Phytophthora brassicae
TTTTTTTTGTATGTATCACGGCTCTGTCCGCAGGCCATATATTCCGTCGATATGTGTAGCCCTGTCTTCAGCTATATTTGATACCAAAATGGGCCAAACTTACTTAAAATGGTGTGAAATATAGTGTAAGAGCCACAAAACGATCATCAAGACGTGTTTTGTATAAACAATCTAGGATTGGCGCGTCTTGGCAACGATTATTTTTGTTTTTGTCTTATTTGGCTCGGACCCGAGCGCGAAGATTTATCTTGGGCCGAAGTAATATTTTAATAGTAGTCGATAACCACCTACTATAATATGCTTAATCGAGGTTTGTTGCCTCAAAATAGATAATCCTGCTATACCAGAAATCAACTGAGGCAACGGCAACTATTATTAATAGTAGAGCTAAGGCACAGATATAACATAAGAGAATCTCTTACCCGACATCCGCAGAAGGAATTGGGTACATGTATAGGGCTTTTCCCAAAACCAGTACTTATTTGGCCATCATCTTAAAACCAGTACTTATTCGTACTTCAGCAAAATCCACGCACATGCATGTGACTTCTTTATAAAGGACGGACGTCAAAGCTCACAATTGAGGACGTTTATTGCAAGTTCGTACTTTTGTGTCATCCTCATAATATGATATTATCAATCGATCGCTTCAACACCGATGGATTTGTACGAAATACACCGCAAAATCAGCACATGCAGGCTGCATGTGCTGATTTTGCGGCTACATGTCCTGCGAAACCTGCATTCCTATCGTGGCATCAGATCTTAATCATTGGGTTACTGGTCTGGTTTTGAACAGGTACTGGTTTTGAACAGGTACTGGTTTTGAGACAATGAGGGCAAATAAGTACCGGTTCTGGGAAAAACCTTCCAAAGTATGTTTAACACCATTTTATCGCAAAACATGGTATAATCTGTAGAAAAAGACGCATCTAACCGTCACCATTTATTTGGTGCCCTCAGATTTGTCTAGCTCCCAATATTGATGGCGATATGGCTGGTTGATAGCCGCCTAGCAATCCTCACAACCAAGTTCGCCTGCTCGGTTCAAGCACTCAATCCTCTGCACCATGGCCAAGCCCAACTCCGTTCGCAAGACCAAGCTGACTGACGCCGAGCGCCAGCAGGTTCTCGCCGACTCAGTAACGTTGTAGGTGGACAGGCAATACAAACTTGTACGTGCTATCTTTCTGAAACATCCTTCACGATGTAAACATGCTTTCTTTTTGAAACGGAGTGGTACATGTATATGCATGTCACATGTAGCTCATGTAATTAGTAATCCGTCTAAGAAATTAGTAAACCGTCTACCCCGCATAACACATATCATAGAGCACGGATATATCATAGAGCACACTTCCAATTAGCGAATCAGTGCACCTCTCGTTAGAACACATATCATAGAGCACACTGCGAAATATGACTGTACATGTAATACTGTGAATAACAAGTTCGACTCGCAAGAGTCGAACTTCGCTCAGTGATGGAGCAGAATTTCGCCCAGGGTACTACCCAAACATGTTGGTACATGTAGCCTGTAAATAATTTTTATCAATAGTGAAAAGGTATTGGCTTGCATATGCCCTTTCCCATGTGCGCTCTGAAACGTCAGTCATCATGTACTTGGTGTGTGCTCTATAATATGTGTTATGCGGTATGTACTTCGAAGTAATTAGTAATCCGTCTTATAGTGGAGATATGACGTACCGTATTCCTTCTGAGTTCATGTAGAGCTGTCAGCGGGATGTTTATCTCTGGACGCCACCGACATAACGCCACAACGAATGAGATTTGATCTGATTGGCTAAAATAGAGAGGAGTTTCGTTTTTTTGCTGAAGCTGTGCCACTTCGCTTTAGCACCAGAACGATGCCAATCGACTTGCTGGGCAAACATGACACGAGTGTCCAGAGCAACTATTTGTCCATGTCATACACGAAGAGCACAGAGGAGCCACCTGGTAATGTCCGAGCAAGAGCGGCAAAGAGCCATCCCGTCGCATTACATCGTTGCAACATTTCTATAAGCTGTGGGGCGTAGTATCTTAACATCTTCACCAATTTATGCTTCGTCCTCATACGAACTGCGTCAGGTTCTCGACTAATCGGGGCCGCTCCTAGAATGCTCCGCATGAAGTGAAGCGCGAGCACGTTACCCCACGAGCTTGTTCGCTTTCGACGCTACTTCTTAACTTCCATCTCCTCCTTCTGGGTAAAAAGAAATCAGCCGTGCTGCACAAGACTGGGTTGCGAGCTGATTTCGTTTTATAATCGAAGGCCTGGGGACATATTATTTCAGCCAGTGGTCGGAAATAAAATATGATATTATACTGATCTGTAGTTAGGATGCATAATAAATAACGGAATACACTGGGGAACAAACAATAGCTAAATATTGTCAAATACACAATATATTGTATAACATATAATATAGGTGAACAGGTGCTCTGAAATCTCAGAGGCAATCTTGCGCTCAACCGCCTGAACAAGGCATATAGGTGAACAGGTGCTCTGAAATCTCAGAGGCAATCTTGCGCTCAACCGCCTGAACAAGGCAGCGAGGTAGACCTTCAAAGTATTCGAGAAAATAGGCTTTCGCTGTGGTAGCTCTTGTCGACATCACATAGAGGCATGTTGCGCTCGACAACCCACTCCATCCAGCGAGACGTGTTGGTGGCCACTGGGCTGACGAAATTGTGCACCGTAAAAGATAGTCTGTCTGCTCTGGTAGGCGTCGAAGTCGTTCTTGTCGTCAGCATGCTTGTCCTTTAAGTGACTCACAAGATCAGCGTAGCCACTTGAAGATAGCTGTTGGCGCCGTGTGACATAGTACTTGCAGACTAAGTGGTAGTTAGTATTCACGGTTTAAGCGGAGTGCAGAGTAGGGAACGACACGAATATGTCACTGGGCGGCAAAAGCAACCTTGCAGGCACGATGCATATTCTCGACTGAGCCTAAGTTTTCTCTCCTCACATATCATCTTACACACCTGCTTAAGTACAACACTGGGCTGGTGATCGGTATCAAACTTCAGCAGCGGTAAAAAAAAGAAATCGCACAGGTCTCGTCTGAAGCGCGAAATGGATATGTCTGTTTTGCTCACCCATCTCGTTTAAGTTATGTCTCTCCATAGCCCGATAATTTTTCTTTCTGAACGTTCGCTTTAACCGTACCTGAATCAATATATTGGCTGAAATATCAATAATACTGACGACAAGGAATGAGCAATATTGAATAATTGGATAAAATCAATACATGTACCAATACTATTTATAATAAATTATTTTTTTCCGACCACTGATTTCAGCCAATCAGGTAAGCTCTCATTCGTTGTGGCGTCTGTTGGCTTCGTTGTGGCGTCCAGAGATAAATATCCCTGTCAGCTTTGGCTCAAACTGAAACTGAACTGAACGTTGGTGAAAAGTTTCACTTGGGGTCCCAACTGCGACCAAAGGAAGTCATTACAGCACCTTTAGTTACAACAGCACGACATGCATGATAAAGGTGATTTAGACTTAAAGCGCCTTCTGGTATTCACAATTGTTTAATTCGCTTAGGTAGGCTTCCACCCCAGCCTTTCATTTCTGACACTCGACAACTGCAAGCGTCCGGCTGACACACCACGAAGCTGGCTGCGCGGTACTGTGTGTTGGCCTTACAGGATGGACCACTAACGAGCTCCGTAGCAAGACGAGATTGCGCTCGCGCAGTAGATTATATCTGTGTACCCCAATCGAGCGAGGCGCGGGTGGCCAGTGCGCCGGTGTGGTACCCCTGTCGATCGTTGCGCATTCGGAAAATTCGAATACAGAAGTTTAATTTGCGTGCCCCATCTGTAGCGATTTACTAGTAAGGAACTTATACTGTAGGTTTTAGCTAAGGGTCGAGATTCGCCGCTTTGGAAAGAGTATTGCGTACGTCGTACAGGTGCAGTAGCAAAGCCAATTGTGTCAGGAGATAGCACAGCAGTAGGTTAGTGCACCGGTAAACAAGCTACGATGTAAAATGGAATTTCATTGGGGCCGTCTCCTGACTCAGGAGCCCTGAGTGCGAAGACCAACACTGTAAGACGCGTTTTTTCGCGCAGTGACCCAGATTTTTGAAATCTCTAAATATAGAGATTTAAACGGGGAAGGTAAATAAGTGACTTGCGAAAAGATAAAGGCGCCTTACGCTAAAGCGCCCATAATCAGATTTTCGATCTGATTATAGTGCTTTAACAAATTAAAGGCGCTTTAATGCTGTCGTGCTGTTGTTGTTCAAGGCGCCGTAAGGCCCTTGTTCAAGTAAAGAAAACGGCGTTTGTGCCGAGATTTAAATCTAGCTGATTGGCTGAAAATTATATTATTGGTACACGGTACCAAACTCTAAGATTTGTGCTTCAGCACAGCTACAACTGGAACACCAGCACGAGGTGTTCTTAGTCTGGCACAATTTATCCACAGCCATTAAGTCGTGAAAACAAACGAAAATATACGGACCTAAAGTTCGCGCGACAGTCCTCGCGGTTGTTGTGAGCGTCAGTGCGAGCGCTTCCATCGTGGCAACAGCGGATAAGCGTAGCTGCCGCGCATTATTCTACGTCTGAGACCACCGCCACCTTCATCTCCTCCACCTTCGAGCAGGCTATGCGCGCCAAGAAGACTGACTGGTTTCACAAGAAACTGCGCTGCGATAAAGCGTCCTTCCTTCGTATCTCCAAGGAGGTTAAGGCCTCGACAATCGCCTGCCTGCAGCTAACAGTAAAATTTCTCTATTTAAACGTGTCGCTCTACCTATGCATTATCTAGCTGTAGGTTGCACGATGGATGCGGCTGCAACTGTCGAATGGGTGTCTCGCGGCCCCGAGCAGTAGCTTTCATAAACGACACACTCGAGGTGCTGGTCAAAATGGCCAAGAGAAATGTTGTCATGCCAAGTCAAGAGGAGCAGCAGGGCGTGGAAGAAGGGTTCGAAGATTTTGCTGGCTTTCCCGGGGTCGTAGGTGCTATTGACGGAACTTTGATCAAGATCCCACGGCCCCGGGACTTTGAAGGCTAGTACTGCCGTAAGGGCTTCCCTGCTGCAAATGTCCAAGCCATAGTAGATCACCGGGGTACATTTTCATCACTATATATCCGCGCTGAGTCTAATAATGACCAGTCATTGTGGAACGGCTCAGGTGTCCGAAAGCGGTATGCTTTAATTTTAACTATACTGGCTCTGTCTTTAATTATATGTTGCATTTTTAGGTTGGCGTCGCATATACCTCTCGGCAAGCATCTTCTCGGCGACGCTGGGTAACAGCTGTGGGGCCACCTTTTGACTCCATTTCCTGAGAATAAAGCTGCCAACGACCAGCGCAAGCGCACGTACAACTACAGACACTCACGCACAAGAATCGTCGTCGAATGTGCATTTGGAAGGCTCAAAAACAGGTTTCGAATATTGCTAGGTAAACTTGAGCAGAAGACCTCCAAGAAAACAATCTACAACGTGATCGTCAGCTGTGCCGTGCTGCATAACCTGATGATAATGCTGGGGGACAGTTACAGATTTCCCTCGATTTTTGCACCAGCAACTTTTATGTTATGTCGAAGGGACATTAAAAGTAGGAATTATAAAATTTCAAAGTTAGTGGCCGTGTCTGTTTAGAACCATGGAAAGTGCCATCCCAGCGTTAAGGCGCATCTTGTCGAACATGGCAACTAATGAATCTCGAGGGAGTATGCCAGTATGATCCCAGCATCCGCGAATCGATTTAGTCGACACCTTCGTCCACGCATCCTCGCACCAGTTCATCGCCTTAAGCTGGTACACTTCGTACGGCTTTCCGCGCAGTGCTCGAATTTCTTCAGTAATTTCTTCAGCGGGTGTGTAGCTTGAAAAGGCGTCAAGGTGATCAACAGCATATCTTAGTTGATATCGCTTGTAGTGCTGTTTGAAAGCAGCGATAATTCCGACGTCCATTACCTCTCCTTTGTACTTTCGTATGGCTTCCTTTTGATCCAGCTTCAGCCTCTTTGTTGGCGTCGGCATCCTGTGTTGAGTTCTTTTGGCGCCCAGTGGTTGGCACTCAAGCTGTCGATAAAATGCCTGTGAAATCGGATACATCTTTATTTATCAGTTTATAAAACTTATAGGATACAGACCCGTGCCAAAATCGAGGGAACTCTGTACCAAGTTTCATCTGTTGATCCGCTACGCCTTGAAGCCCGAGCGCGAGTGGGAGAAGACCTTATCAATCTAGAACAGCCGCTGTCTCATGAGCAAGGCATTACAAAGCGCAAAGACATTGCAGACGTCTTTGCTGGTCTCTTCTAAGTGAAACAGAAAAAAATGTCGCTGAGACATAATATTTCTACTTGAATGCCGTTTATTTCCCTATTTTAGCATTCGATGGAAAGTTTGCTACTGCGATTTATTCGCAAGCATTTCGCGCAAAAGCTGCAGCTGCAACTGTTGAAACTGACGAGTTTCTTCCCGCTGCTCCGCCATTGCATGTGCCTGTTGGTGGATAGCAGTATTCAGCTGCTCAAGGTGATCCCAACCTGTTGGGACTGCACTCATGGAAGCAGCAATAGCTTCCATGCCCGTCTGAAGAGCGTTCGCCAGTTCCACAACTGGTTGCAGCTTTCCTTTCGTTGGTGACATGCTCCTGCTTGAGCTAGTATCCGTCACCACAGCTCCTTCAGTACCGTCCTCTTCTAGGTTTGTATCGAGCAATACTTCACCGCTCAAACCAACTCGCGAAGCAAAAGCGTCGCTCAGAACTGACCATAATTCTTCATCGACAGCAAACGGCTCACTTGTATTATTTCCTGTTTGACGTCGCTCACGTATTCCTTTTCGATACATGCACTTGGCATATCGATACTTCTGATAAAGCTAACAATTAAAGCACAAAATAAATACAATAACTAAACGTTAGAGAAAATTTAGAGCATAAAAATTGCAATAACTCAATATTAGACAAGCTAGAAGAGTAGACGAGCATTATATTACCTGAGCCTGGCTGATGACGAAGTTCTGGGATTGTGAAAGAAAGCTGGCAAACTGTTGACAAGCCAGCCCCTCTTTCGTCTTGGTGTCAGCAGACTCCAAGCGGCGCTTTATGTCGCCTTCTTCAAAGCGAAAGCGCAGCATCTCCGCCACCATTGTGTAGTCCACTTGACCCCGCTGGACGACCTTGGCCTTCTTCGCGGAACCCGGCTCCTGAGTGGCACTGCGCTTGGTCGCACTTCTGGCCGACTCCTGGACAGCCGTGGTGGTGACGGGCCGTTCTCCGGTACTACTTACGTTGACGGCCACCGATAAAGCGCTTCCAAGGCCGGCCTCATACAACGAAAAGGCCACCATGCTTAGACTAGGGAGAAAAAGAAATATGAATGTTGTTGAGTGCCGATCGATGGCTGCAAAGCAAACCCCACTTGGACATGACCTGGACACGGCACGCTTAATTCTGGCACAGCCTGCGACATCGCATTAATAACCCTAACCCGTAGATTTTTGCAGAGTGCAAAAGATGTGCTGACACTTGAACATGGGCCTAACGAGAGCCGTCCCAACTGAAGACCAACTGAAGAGAAACTTTTAGCGGCCAATTGATACGCCCTATAATCATTTTGGATTTGCTATCAGTATTTGCAAGTGGACGTAATGGCGGGACCCGGGGTCCCATCAGGACACCGGTACTCGCATCACAAACCGGTATCACTTTCTTATTTAGAGTTTAACTGTGCTACTGATTGAATGGAGAACAAAAAAACGGAAGATGGATGGCTGATTGCTTCTGTGTTTACTGGCGCTCTTGCGAGATCGCCCCAAACTTCGTCTTCTTTTCATCTGTTGCCTCCTTCTTCCATCTTCAAGGGAGTTGGAACCCACTCCAGCATTCACTATTGCTTCTAGCACTGCAGGATAGTAGCCCAGATACCGCGGCGGGGTGGAGAAATACTTTGGGGACAACGACTTCTTTTTTTCACTGACAAATATGGCGTGGTAGGCGCACTGAAGCAATGGATTCTTCAACCAGGCCATCCTCCAAAAATTAAATAAATATTTCCCCGATACCTATTTTTATGGGGGACACCGGCGTCCCGCCATTACGTTCAAGTGTCTGCCTGCTTAAATCAGTACAAGTTGATGAGCTGTACAAGTGGATGCCGCGAAATCTGTCATGCATCTGCGTTGTCGATTGGCGCGGAGCTAAGGACATGATCTTGGCGATGCCTCGCTCGAGTCACCACGCTGTGAACCTCGCCGGGGTCTCCGTTGCTAATAAAATATTACATTGCTTGCATGCGAAGCTCATACTTTGACTGCTGGACCCTCAGCAGGAACGAAGATAGACCGAACCTTGGTTCCCGCGATTTTCCGTGAACCGGTAAAACCTCAAGGACCAGCTTCGCGAGGTTTTGGATCGTTTGGGATCGTACGAAGAGCCGCGAACACAATTGAAACCGAAGGACCTGCTCGTTTGAAGGCTTGATAATTGGTTTAAATACCTTCGTGTTGGTGCGGCTTTAGTAGAGGAGCGCTCTTTTCTATATGCTGCACGCGCTGACAGCTATTACGAAATTGCAAGGACCCAACCATCAAATGATCCTGCACCCAGACTTGAAAGGTGATCAGAGCATAAGCGAACATTCAGAATGGAGCACACAAGGCCAGCAGATTACTCAGCGCCGGAGGATCATGATGCAAGAGGATATTATGCTGGCAGGCGGCTCCGGTCCTCAAATTGTTCAAGAAGCACTGGCCCAATCTGAAAGCCGTGCCCAGCAGCACGCAGCTGAGATTGATCATCGGTTAGAGGTTTTCATGCATTCCACGCACGACACACTCTCAGATATGGAACAACGACTACAACAACAACTTGAGCAAGCCCTTCGAGCCACACACGAGGACGTGCTATTAACTTCAACAAATTTGACCCGTGACCACATTCCTTTCAGTGAAGAGAATATCGGGCACGCACAGCTGCGATTTAAAACCGCTTTTTAAAGTTATCAAGCGCAAGCACGAGTAGCACAAGAGTCATCTGTCGCTGCTCAGTTTCACGCGTGTCAGACGCAACTCAGTGAAGAGCTTGAAAGCACCCGACAATGGATTGAAAACCAAGTCACAACTGAAACTGAAGCCAAGATCGCGATGTCTCAAGAATTTCTTCAGCAACAAATTGAAATGATGCGCGATGATACACGTGATAGAGTCTGTGAACTGGAGACTCGTATGCAGTCTCAGCTGGATGCCGCCGCAGAAAATTCAAAAAGTGCTTGTAATGAATTAAAACAAAGATTGACGATGCAACCCGAGAGCTTATGCTGCTTGTATGTGATAAAACTGACGCAGCCGAAATCCATATTTCGAATGGTGTCGATATTCAATTGGAAAGACTAGAAGAAAAGATGCAGCTAAATCTCGAAGCAGCAGTGACAACAGCTGATCGTCGAGCAGCAGATCAGTTTGAGGTTCTAAAGACAAGGACCACCGATGATGATCGCTCGATGGAGCTGCGTGTTCAGCACAACATTAAGAAAATGATTGACTTAGAGTTTTTTTTAGAGATAGATACGCGTTTGAGGAAACTTCTCCACTCGACATACACGGAGTTGTCAACATGTATCGTCCTTGTAAAGTTCGTACACCAGGTTAAAAGATAAACTAATAGCAAATCGACTAGGGGAATTAGTAAAAAGCGACATGGGAGTCATGGAGCAAAAACTCGATCGCCAATTCGCGAGCAATTTTGGAAGCACTTGGCGAGGAAAATAAAAAAATGAACGAAGCGCTGCACAAACAAAAACTGCAGATTGAAGAAAAACTGCGCACTGCTTTTGATTACTTCACTACAAAAAACGCGAATTGCATAACTACGAATGGAGATCGAGTCAGCTTTCTACACCGCGGCGAAAAGAAATACGTGGACGGCCTTGAAGCATCCCCAATACTAGTACGCGAAGCAACTAGATTACGGCTTGGTCAACCAAATAAAGGTGGCACAAGGCGCCATGAGAACAGCATAAAGTACTTAGCTATTCGGCGTGAGAAAAAGCGTTTAGACGCTCAAAACCAGAAGAAAAACGCGGACAAGGCAACATTGAACTTAAAAAGACAAGAAAATCGATCACCACTCGAAGTCGCCAGAGCAGAGGCTATTCATGCAGTAATCAAACGTGTTGAAGCACGAATTTGCCGATCATCGCGATAATGAAGCGCTTACAGTCCGTTTTTCACGAAATAAAACCTACATCAACCTCTCTTTGAATGATAAGTCAGATACATACACGTATTCATCATTAATAACTAGCATACATGCACAATTTGTTCTTCTCGTGATTTTTAATCAAAGCTGAAGTTTTCTAAGTGCCCTTACAGTTCAGTAGACACATGAGCTGAAAACGAGTTTATCAGTGTGTGCTCCCAGTCACTCTCAAGCATTTCCATCGCTGTTTGAGGGTCGAGGTTGACTCGTACGTTGGAAGGAACGGCATTATGAGCCTCCGTTGGCGTTAGTCTTGAGGATTGCGTCACATCGATAAATTCTCTGTTCCTGTTCAGGAAAGAGCACATGTCAATGTTCTCGGGGGATAAAGATGTCCGCTAAACAGTAACCATTTGACCACGGATTCCAAAGTCTCGCTCAATTTGGGCAGACGAAGAGAGAACAGCAAAAATGATCCTAGCCACACCAGGTAAGAAGCGATACGTTCCAGAGTCATGTTGGCGCTTCCAAAAGTGAAGAACAGACTCCAGACCCTTGGCCGTTGGTAGAAGCAACGACGGATCCCGAAACCAGCGCTCCAGTTCTTCATCACTTATTTATTCCTGAAGTATCATTCGTGCTGGTGTGATGTCACTGTTGGCATATTAAATAGCTCTGATAAGTCCTCTAAGAAGACATTTGAGCTAAATACTTCGGTGGACTGAGGACAGGAGTCAACGTGCTCAGCATGTGATGGAGCTAAATCGCGCATAATGGCACGCAGCTTCTGCTTCACCGTTACCGTCACAACCGATTGGTTACGTTGAATAACATCGTCACAGAGTCTTCTCAGGAAGCAGCATTTGCATCTCCCATACATAAGAACAACTTCGCATCACTTCTCGATCGGTTTATCGCGAAAATAATCGTGATTGAAATGTATCACTTAACAACAATCGAGTCTTTACGACAAGTGGTAGGAGCGTACTGTAGTGATATGATGTGGGATTCGTAGGTGTAGCGTCATACCTTCGTAGAGCTGCATCAGGTCCGAGCGTCGTTACCATTAACTGGTACGCGGTAAAAAGCACGTCGACTTGGTTGGGCTTCTCTGCTTGACTTTTTTCCATTTAAAGCTGAAACAGGCAGCATTAATGAAATTAGCTGCTCCATAACAAGTTTCGGATCTGCTAAAGGAAATGGACAAGATATACTTGACCGGTCTCTTGCTACCTTCTTTGCGCGCTCTTCGTACCATAAGCAAAGTACACTCCAGTGTTTGACGATGCGTTCGAAAACCCGAGTCAAACTCATGAATCAGGGGGGCTTATAATCAATAAGCTTTTTGTTCTTCCCGATACCAAGCATTCGAACAAGGTGCTCGTACAAGTCACCCATCACCTCTACCCTGCGGACCTGATGTCCTGGTGACTTTCTTCAAAAGTTGAAGCATTTCGGGATTTTTGGACCGAGCAATGTTGCTGGTCATTCCAAATGCCGTCTTCGTCGCAGCGTTCGTTAAGTGTGGCATGCATCACTCCCACGAAAGCTTTAAATTTGATTTCATTATGTGCTGAACATCAACCCCTCCGTCAGTAGTGGCTCCAAAGAAATCCTATGTTGTTATGCCGAAGTCACTCATAATTTGAATGATCCAACGCTTGAAAGGGCCACGAATGCCATCATCACTGTAACGGGGCCTGGCCCAGATAGGTGGATTGTGATCAATCTGATGTGTGTGTACACATTGAGGTTTATCCCTGATGGGTTCAAACCTCACCTTATTGGTATCACCTGTAATTACTGAGATACATCCTATCTTCTTTGGTACGGTTCGTACTTATGACAAGCACAAGACCTCCACTCATTGTCAATTATAAAAGTGTGCGTTATCTAAAACATATTACGGTACTACATCTTCATTAACTAAAATAATATACTCAGTTTAAATCTAACCTACAAGTGGCTTCCTAATTAGTTATAAGAAAGCAAGGCTTTCTTCGGCTATCTTCGGACAGAGACGCAGGGAGTCTGTCAAGGTTTAAAGCTACGCTTCCTCTAAGCTAACGTGCGTGTGACCCCGTCACACTTGGTAGCACTTGTAGTCAATCCCGCGACCGTCGCGTATTGATACAATTAAGTTTTTCCTCAGTATGGAAGGAGAACCGAGTCGTATACCTAACAGGCAAGACTCTCCGATGTCCATTGGGCTACTCTGGAGAAGATGATCAGTCTCTTAGGAGACCACGCTTTCGCTGGATTCCTCTCGCACTCTGCGGAGGAGCAACGTGCTCGAGTGGAACGCTTCGAAAAGTATGAGTCCTTCCTCATCGCGCATGTCAATGCCACGGCTCAAGAAGCGGCCCGCGCGATCGTGCGACCTGAGGTTCAAGGCGTCGCCCAAGCTGCTGTGCAGAACGCGGGTCGCATACACCACGTCCACCCTCGACGAAGGCAGTCAAGATGACGGTGCCGAAGTTCGACGGTAAAGAGGCTGACAGCCTTGTATTTTGGATCCGTGAGATCGAAATAGCGCTGAGCGCTGGACAGATCTACGATGCGCGATCGCAAGTCGCTTTCGCACTCTCCAACCCAGGAGGTCGTGCGCGAGCCTGGGTTATGGCCCGAGAGACTTCCACTCCTGGATACTTCTCGTCGTGGTCGTTCATGGAACAAGAACTTCGAACCCAGTTCTTGTTGGCCAATTTGGCTTATCGGCATCATTCCCTATTCTTGCGTTGCAAGCAAGGAAAACGCAACCTGCAAGACTGTGTAATGGAATTACAAAGTCTAGAAGCCGCTATGGCCGGCGCTCCCCTCTCTGAGGATGTGAAGGTCACAGTCTTCATGGACGGTGTCCGTACCGGTTCGGTGCGTACTGAACTCTTTCGTCGGCAGCCCAAGACCTTCAACGAAGCGGTGCACATGGCACTCCTGGAAGATCACTGTGTGCGTTCGGCCCACGGATATGCTGGCTCTTCTTGGAAGGCCCGACTCCTATGGAGATATCCTCGGCCGAGTCGGTGCGTTTCTCTCAAAAGAAACATCGTGCCAGTGGCCGCTGTTTTGGGTGTAACCAAATAGGTCACTTCCGTCGGAACTGTCCTACGAATCCGTGGAATTCTAACCGTAGTCGGTCTTCCGCGGTATTGCCTACGCTCAATCTCATTGAGACTGCTGGACAGGAAAACGACGGCTCCCAGTAGGTGCGGGACGCCCTGCTGGGAGACCTCGTTCGCCTCGGCTTTGATGGCTCTGCCACCCTCAAGGCCTATGGAACAAGTCCCTGATACTACTATGTATCTTTCGGTGGCCGCCACGCGATCCAATCTTGTGGTTGTCACTGCCAGCGTTAAGGGATTCGAA
>JAIKVB010000833.1:0-18847 GCA_024679045.1 Phytophthora brassicae
ATTTATTGAACATTTGCATCATTTCCTCTTCCACCTCAACTGCTTCATCAGGATCCTCCAATTCTTCTGCTGTTACCATCCCATCCACTAAAACCACAAAAGAATTCTCTTCGTTTTGCACTTCCCAATCACAAACCACCGTTTTTCCTCCGAAAACTTTCTGATCGAACGCTGCAAAAGCTGCAATAGCATTTTTTGCATCGCAAAACGTGACGACCACATCTCCAGTTACAAAACCACTTTCTTCTCTCTCCTGCAAAATAATTGCAAAGTCTTGCAGCTCTCCGAACCTCGAGAAATCATTGCGAATTTCCTCTTGAACTTCTTCAGCTTCGTCGTCATTTTCCAGCTCTTCAGCTGTGACGAGGCCCCGAACGCGAAATTGCGAAGATTTTTGGCGCAAAATTTCTTCATTCTTAAACTTCGATTTGCGCTTACGGCGCTTAACTTTTGCTGCAATTGGCGGTGATGGAAGTTTAACAAATTCTTTTGCAACGATTGGCACAACATTCGCCTGCTTTTTGCGCCTTCTTCGCGACGATTTCGGTGGCAATGAAGGTGCATTTGCGGTTATTGAAGGTGCATTTGCGCTAATTGCAGCTTGGATATACGTGTCGATTGTCTGTGGTGGTCGTTTTGCAGCAGCTGAAGAAGACGCAGTTCCTGATCGTCGCATTACTGGAGACTGTCACAAAAAATAATAGACTGTCACAAAAATAGTCCAATTGACAAAACCAGTATGCCAATGGGGATTTTTTGTGACCAATAATTGAAGTGTAACGGTTACGCCGACTCACACAGTAAATGAGTCTCTCGGGTCGACAGCAGACGTTGCTGAATATCTACGGAGCTGTAAATGACAAGAAGAAGAAGATTCATAAGAAACCACAGCGTCCGATCTCCAATTCAACCAATTCAGGTCCTCAACACAGAAATTCTCCACGAGTTTCTGTAGTTGTAGATCGAAGTGAGCGAGATGCTGAAAAGAAAATTACAGTTAAAAAGCAGCCAATTCCTGTTCGGAAAGCTCCTTTACTAGATCGAAGTGAGCGAGATGCTGAAAAGAAAATTACAGTTAAAAAGCAGCCAATTCCTGTTCAGAAAGCTTCTTTGCGACCTAAAACTGGTTGTAAATTGACTAAAGACGAGAAATTAACAGATGGACAAGACCAATTACAAGCTACAAGGTTTGCACTTAGAAACTAAAGCTTATTCTGATGCTAATTATGATCTAAAGACTGATTATAACCAATGTCAATATGTTGTAGAAGAAGATTAAAAGGCGACAAGAATGAAAATGTTGCACCTGGTAGAAGGTCCAGTGGATTGAAAATGAGTGAAAATGCTTTTATCTCACTTTATGGGGATGGATTTCTCGAGGTTCCTTTGTCATCAAAAGAAAATGACACTGAATGTTCGCGATTATCAGGTGATAACGGCTTTTCCATCTGCCTATTACTGTTCAAAGCTGCCGACACGGAGAAACACAAAGTCAAAGTGTAAGAACTTTAATTCTAAGCTTCTACAATTGATTCTAACTCGTTTTATACTGCAGTGAAGCAGATGGAGCACGACACAAAAGCCCCGAAATTGACGATTCAGGGGAATTTGTGCGTTGGTTGTGTTGTGGATGTACAAACCGCAGTATCTTTGGCTGCTCTGCTAGCGTCGAGGAAGAAAATCTAGCAAGCAGTGGGTTTTCACGCGTTTACCAAGGTTTGTTAGAGAATAAAAACGTCATTTACTATAGCAAGCAGTGGGTTTTCACGCGTTTACCAAGGTTTGTTAGAGAATAAAAACGTCATTTACTGAAGATAAAAGCTGACTTTTGTCATATTTTCTTTTACTTTTATCAGCTAGTGAATCCACACCAAAACTACTCGTTGCTAAACTTTACGTTGACAATTCGTTAGAGGACGAAACAACTTTTTCCATCTACGACCGTGGAGTTGTTGCGAATTATCGTGAAAAAGGACAAGACGGTGGTTGTCATGTTCGATGGCGTAATTATGATTGTTGCGAATTATCGTGAAAAAGGACAAGACGGTGGTTGTCATGTTCGATGGCGTAATTATGAGTGTTGGGCTAATAATTACGAAGTTCCAAGCAATCGCTGGGTCCAATTTAAAGTCGTTTTTGACTGCAGATATCTCCAAATCTTCTTCGACAATGAATTAGTAGAGTGTGCACGAATCCAGACAATTCCAGTCTCTGTTTCGTTACATAGTGGAAATCAACGTGGAAGACGTGCAGGTGGCAGTTCTCAGTGGGTCCAAGCACCATCGAACACAAATTCAGTTTACATTGGAGGTCATCCGTCCTATGCAAAAAGTGTTCGCGATTGGAGAGCTCGAATCGGCTTTGTGGGGTTAATATCTTCGTTTCAACTCTGGAAAACACCAACTGACCATCGCTCAGCCGATACTTTCATCTCGTTAATTATACCAGAACTTGGATCTGTACGTGACAATTCAAGCTTTCAACACGTTGTAAATGCCCATAGAAATGTCTTTTGGAGACAATCAGCTCCACCTATTTGGACACTTCAATCACACTCTATCTCGTCCATAACCAATAGATCAATTGTGTTACTTGGGAGCTTTTTCGATGGAGCTTATGAGGATGTGGGTGTTGCAAGCTCCAAATCTTTTGAAACTTGGGAGCTTTTTCGATGGAGCTTATGAGGATGTGGGTGTTGCAAGCTCCAAATCTTTTGAAAATTTGTTGCTTTCTGCGCTTCAGTCTGGAGATATTCGCGTTTTGATTGAATTTGCAGAGGAAAAATTTGTTGCTTTCTGCGCTTCAGTCTGGAGATATTCGCGTTTTGATTGAATTTGCAGAGGAATTTAGCGTCCAGCGGTCCCATGATCATGTGTGTCGTTCTCAGTTGGAATACATACAAAAATCAAGTTTTATAGTCACTGGGATCGAACAAATGAGTCCTTTATTGAATGTTGTGGTAAATTCGGAAGAAACTCGACCTCCAGTTGGTTCTTTTGAGATTTTTGTGGAATTATCACGAACTGCTGGAAAAAATGCGGTAATTGTGGTTTTACACTCGATGATTACGAGTGGATGTTTTCCGAACTTGGAGGAAATTAAGAAAAAGATTGAATTTATCGTATTATTCGAAGCCAAGAGATCTCCAGGTGAAGAGATTCACACTCAAGCTTTTCGTCATTTGTTCGCTCTTGCAGGTCAGTCAAAACACAATCGAGAACGAATTTTCATTGAGTCGATTATCAATCGGAAATTAGTGCTTACTGAGCGAAAAGTAGCTGCCGAGTTTGGGAAAATTGGCTTTTTCTTCGCTTCATCCGAGTTGCCCACTGTTGTCGCTGATCTGAAGCGAATCCAGGTATTTTATAATAACTTTTTATCATTTATTTTATATTTACAGCTAACCCAGTTTTATATTTGATAATTAGGACAATTATTCGCGTGCTCAGAATCACCGAATGGATGATCTTCCCAGTTTATCAATGCTAACGCCAACACCTGCAGGACTATACACTCTTCCATTTATGAACACTCTATTGGTTTCCTCTACTATGACGTGTGAAAACGGTGCATCAAAGTCTCTATGGCGTTTTGTGTGTGTTCTGGTTGACTACAATTTCCAGCTTGTTGATTTTGTTCATGAAGGTTGTCCAGTGACTAAGCGTGGAGGAATTTCTTATCGTCAAGGACAATCGATTTGCAATGGCATTGTGGATCGTGTTTCTCTTCGTCTTACAACTTTATCCAGCAAAGTTTATTGCGTGCTTTTCTCACTCCAGAAAATTGGACAAGATGGAAGCTCGGAACCAAATTTTATGGATACTAAACAAACACAAAATCAAATGTCACGAGTACAAATTCAGCTTGAAAATCTCGAGGAACAGCAAATTTTAGGGATGTTTAATGCAAAACCTAGTGCTAATTGTAAATGGTTCACACTGGCTGCTGTATATCGCTCCAAGAAGAAGAAGAATTGGCTAGTTCAAGCTATTGGAATGTGTGGGAACGCTACATCCATTCACGCTAGTCTGGATGAGATAAACGTTTTACTTGGTGAGCTACGAATAATTCAAACATATGAAGTTCGCGTTCATTTTGTTAAATCTGAGAATGAAAATGAAAAAATAACAATAGAATGTGAAGAATTTGCTCGACTTCTGGCTAAAAACATTCGTTTCGGTCGAAATGGTCGTATTTTATTAATCCCTCTAACTGAAAATTCAGAAGACAATTTTACGAAATGTCAACTACGAATTACCCTAAAATTACAGGAAGTGGAAAATGAAATTGAAGTGTACACCCACCGCCCTGTAACTCGTACCCTCCCTACTCTCCAGTCGATTTATCGTACACTGCTGCGTCTTTTATCCCAGCATGGAATTAAAGAATGTCTGCAACAAAACCCGTTTGCTGCTCAGAATAAGCGCGTAAAACGTCACGTTAATTTTCGAGTTGTAAGTGCACAGTCAAATATTCCAGTAGACAAAGTGCACGTTTTTGTAGAGAAGAATATTACATTTGACGCTCTAAGTTCAAATTTGACCAAGACGGTACTTCCTACACTCATGATGGGGTCTCGTTTGATGTCAATTCGACGTCGTTTACAGCAGAAACGAACGGCTGAAATCACTCGGGAAGTAGCTGAAACTTTTGCTAATAATTGCATCGCTAAAGCTTTAAAACGAGCAACAATTGCAACGAATCTGGACGTGAAATTGTTTTCTGTGGTACGAGCTCGAGCACTTTTAAAACGAATTATGCGACTACGATACGAGAAGATTAAAACTTGCATTATTGAACGTGCACGTAAAAGTGAGCGTACTCGAGAGTATTCCCAGAGCTTTTTTATGCGGCTACAACGAACTTTTACTCCAAAATTAGTATTATCCTGTTCGGAACGTGATTTATTGCAGCATTCAACACGTGGAGAGCTTCAAGAGCTTGAAATGATACTAAAAGGCGGCTTTATGTCGTTTACAGAGAAAAAGAGCACAGATGAAGGAGTTTTTCTTGAGGAATGGAGAGCTAAGAAAAGTTTGGAAGCAATTAATTTAAGAAATATTGAGCCACCGAGCGTCGAAAATCAACATTTGTAGAGTTAAGAAAAGTTTGGAAGCAATTAATTTAAGAAATATTGAGCCACCGAGCGTCGAAAATCAACATTTTAAGCCAGAAGAAGCTTCAAGTGAAGTTGTTAAGGACCGAAGACAGTTATTCGTGACAGATAGCGAAGGACGAGCAAGCTGCCGTTTAATTCCTGGTAGTTATTCATTGTACGTCTTTCATCTCGATTTCTTCGAGTGGACATCCCTTGCAGCTGTGTACCCAACTATCAATGCCGCAGGTCTTTTTAGTGGACCAACAACAGCGTCTTCTTCTGTTCAAGAAATGGTCATTCCACTTGATGTTTATCGATGGACGTACGCAATTCAACTGGTAGATTATTTCCATCCTCAAAGTAGCGTGAAACTTGCAGGAATCCCTTTTCAAGTGACCAATAATTGCAGTTCAGAACGACAAATAGTCACGACTGATTCTAATGGCTGTGCGACGTGGGATGTCTGTAAAGGGTTATATGGAGTGGATGTCCTTCGAGAATGTAGCTGCGTCTTGTACTCCGCTTTAAAGCAGGTAGTAGTAGACGGAGGACGCTATCGCACTTCAAAGACAATTCCCATGCCTGTACTTTTCGGTGGTGTCAAAGTCACAGTTCTTGTAGTTTTAGCTGCTCCTCTGGCCATCGCAAAACGTTCAGAACTGGCTAAAATCTGCTTTCATCCTGTCAAAATCATCGAAAATGCTTCTGTTAGTAAGCGAAACAATGTAGAACCCCTTTTTTCCAGTGATTTCTCCCCACAAGACGATCATAACGATGGAGATGTTACTGTAGGGACCTCAAAAGCTTTTAAGTTGCGACTTGGTACCTATCGTCTTCAAGTGACTTTACGTGAATGTTTCTCAGTCTCGTTACCAGTGGAAATCTCCTGGGATAGTAGTAAAACACAAGCGAAAGATGATAATCGGTATCTGGCGGTTCTGAGTCCACGAATCGCAACAGCTCAGACTTTCCGTGTAATTCTTTCGTACGTCGATGGGATTGAGAGTTTGGATTTAATTCTCGAAGTTTGGAGGAATAAAACACTGATTGGACACACATGGCGCCAAAACTCGGACATTTGCATCGATCATGTGAATCTGGAAGTAATTAACAGTATCGAAGGGTGTGAGTATCAGTCTTTTGTACTCAATTGTCAGCAAGGATTCATATACAAATGTTTCGTAGCGTCTAATCTCTGTATGACGAATTGTTTACGTCCTCAAGTGCAGATTTATTCTTCTGCTGGCCTTATTTACCAGTGCTTCAAACCGCCTTCGATCGGCGAATTGTACTGGCACGTTTGTTACTGGGATATCAATGGAAAACTCAATTATTCGAGCACAAGGACGCCATAACTTGCTTACAAGCAGTTGAAATCATCTCCAAGCCCTCACTTTTCGCGTTCTCGGATAGCTGCAATATTGTAGCATAGATCACATCCACGTCCACTGTAGTTCGAAGCGTTTCCACACTTAAAAGAGCGTCCAACAGCTCCAAAGTGACAACGACAAGCTCCACGTCTTCTTCATACAAAGGCCATCGAGCAAGTGGTTCATGTAAAGTCTGAGTCACTGTACGAGGGTTCTCAATACAGAAAGAGACGACGTGAAGAAGCAACTTCCGTTCTGCTTGGATTAAACCGCACAAAATCATGAACGAGTGTAAATTCTCCGAAGACACGACCGGATTCAGTAGAAATCCAATGAAATTGGGGATCCACGGATGATTTTCAACCTGAATTTTCTCAACAAGAAAAGATGTCAAAAAATGAAAAACTACATTAAATCAACCGAAATATTGTAGAAACGTACCCGGAATTCGTCACTTTCAGCACATCCGACGAGTACCGTCGCCACAGCTTCAGTACGAAGCCGTAGGAATTTCCCCCACTGAGATCCATCGAGCATTGAAGGTAGCAATGGAAGTACCAGTTCATTTGCTAGTGGATGAATATCTTCACGACAAGCGGCTGCAATTCGAGTGAGACCAGATACGATTTTGTTCGCAGTCGACTTGGAATACCGATTTAACTGGCTAATGGCTTGGCAAAGTGTCACGACAGCAAGTTTGCGGCATGAAGCGTATTCGACTCTAGCCTCTGGAACACGAGATACTCGTAAAACAGCCACCACATCACCGTAAACTCGCGGATCAGCCAGAGTGCCCGCTACATTGTGCAAAAATTCAACCTGCGATGAGAGTAAATTAGCAGCGTCCGGATGATGAAGCCAAGCGAGAAACGCTTCAACAAGTGTATGGCGAATGGCTGAGCAAGATCCTTTGGCACTACGTCGCTCGGATGATTTTTTCGGAAAACAAGCAAGTGCAACCTGCAGAAGCGAAAAAGTACCAACAAATTAGCATAATTTTTACCAAAAATGACAATACTGCGCTACTGTTTACCTCTAAGCGTGGCATCACTCCACTCATCGCATCAAATGCCCTTTCAAGAGTGTTAGTAGACAACCTTTGCTGGAACAGACAAATATCACGGATGGACTCCAGTAAAGCGTTGATAAAGTCGAAATCAGGGAGAGCAGTTAACTGTGCGTTGTTTAACCTAATAATTATATCAGAAAATAAAATAAATAAGTGAAAAGAAGTAAAATGACAATTGTTGATCAAGTACGTACACTGTAACCATCTCGTCCATTGGAGTTGTGAGTGAAATTGCACCATTCGCCACACTTTCTGGTGTAATTCCATTTGCGATAACTCGGTACACATTAGAAAAATAAAATAAATAAGTGAAAAAGAAGTATAAATGACAATTGTTGATCAAGTACGTACACTGTAGCCATCTCGTCCATTGGAGTAGTGAGTGAAATTGCACCATTCGCCACACTTTCTGGTGTAATTCCATTTGCGATAACTCGGTACATGATACCCAGAGCTTGTGCTGCCACCATCCGTCGACTTTCCACGTTCAACCAATTGCAAAGAACTTTGCAACATTCTTCTTCACGCTGTTTCGCCATCATTTTGGATGAAGGTTTTTCTTCTCCTTCATCCACAGTTTCCATCCTATCCGACTTGGCTTCAGCAGTTGCAGTAAACGCGTTATTAGCAGAGATTTTAGACTCATCTGCCTCCATTTCCTCAACGAAAGTGGGTAGTGATAATAGCGCAAAAGTGTTGCGGGTAGTAGATGGGAATTGCGCTTCAAGAAGCACACCAACTGTTGCGGCTAACTCCACTTTAACCGGTTCAGCTACTTGGACCTCATTCTTGTCCCAACTTTCATTAGCCAGCAGCTCCAACAATTGCGGTAAAACCTAAGAATTAATTCACAAAAATTAATACAAAAACTCTGGAATTTGTACTAACACAGTGGAAATGTTGTACCTCTGTGAATATAGTTTCACGAACAGTAGGATGCGTTTGCATGGCCACCGTCACATATTCACACGCAGGTCGCAACAACGTATTAAATCGTAGCACCATCTCTTCAGCTTTGGCATTTCCATTCTTAAAAAGAGCGAAGAGCCACCGCAATTGCTCAAGAACCTCCATCGGTTGTAGTTGTTCAGCAAAAGACTCGAGAACTCGTGTCGATCCCATTAGCGCAACAATCTTTAATCCGTAAAAACATTTGTGTTCCCACGATTGATACTGCAACACTTTTGAGAAAGCTTGACGATAGCGCTGCAGCAGCGGAATCATCACTTGGCGCTCGGTCACATAGCGAATAGTCTGTCAAACACACAAAAAGGTTATAACTTGGAACTGCAATTGAGATTTAACCGCAAATATAATGTACCAGCGACGCCAGTCTGTAAAAACACGCAAAAAGGTTATAACTTGGAACTGCAATTGAGATTTAACCGCAAATATAATGTACCAGCGACGCTGCAGACAGCAAAGTACCCAATTCCACCTCGTTTTCGTGACTCAATGGCTGGTAAGTGGGTGGAGACGGGAGAAACTCATCAATTGCATCATCCAATTCCTCAGCCACTTGGAAGAGGAAGACGAAGGTGGCGTCTACCCCAACACTTGTAGAATGAACGCATTGCTGGACATAAGCTGCCAAAAACGATGAATATAGCGCAAATATGAGTGGAAATTGCGTGTTTCCAATGATAAAAAGCAGATCAAACGCACCAGCGACTCCTCCAGATTGAGGATCCAGAAGGACACGCGCCAGATCGCGCTGCATGCGGCGTGGTGCAGACGTCTCGGAGCTCGACAAAGAAGTAGCCATTTTGGAATATGAGGTAAAAAATGATTTGTCTGCTGCTCGTTGGTTGGCTAAGCTCGCCCGCTATACAAACTCCAAGTTTTGGCTTCAACATGTCTCCCCATAAAAAGCTTTTTTTGGTACGTATTAGTGAGTGGAAAGGGTTTTCTTCTACCATGACTAGTTACCGGTACTGTAGTTCCGTTCTCCTCGCTGTCTTGTTCTGCTAGCTGATACTTGTAGCTTCACGTCGGTACACTCACTGAAGGGCTCGTGATTCCGTCTGTTGACCCTCTAGATTTCTTCAAGTTGCAGCGTGAAGAATGTATTAATAGGTGTTGCCTATTCAATATCAGTATTAGGCTTTACTGTCAACTACATGTATTAATACTTAGTTGTTATGAGTTCTAAGTTACTCAAATTTCCAAGTCGGTAGGTGATAAGTTACCGGTACATGTATAATACCGAAGTTTTATCTTTAAAAACTTTTGACATATGTACTTAAACGAATCAGTATGGTACGTTTATGTTGATTTTGCTAGTCAAATAACTTGGTCGATTGGCTCAAAACTTATGGACCGCCCCAAATCGGCAAAGTGTGTACCAGTACCGGTATACTGGAAAGGGAGGCAAAAGCGAAGTCGATACGGGCTAAAGTATTGATCCCTGCTCAGGCACGTGGAGCAAAGTTAAAGTCGTGTTGAACTGTCGCCAGGTTGCGGGACTGAGGGATCTTGCTTGTCCAATGGAGCAGCCAGACCGTGAAAAGCAGCCACGCATTTGTGGACGAGGCGACGGCACGAATTCTACATGCACGCAATGGACCACGGCACTTCCCATGACGCAGATGGAGCAGATGCGTGTACCGATACTATACTGTGGAGCCCCCAGTACGTTGTGCTGGACGGCAAAAGTAGCATTTTAAAACTGGTCATGACAAGGACAGAAGCTCTAGCTTTATACTGTACTGTGAAATCTTCTCTTCTGCTACTGTCATAAGCTCGAGCAATGGTGGACCTCAGTGGTGGACCAAGCCAGTCTCTATTGCGACGGCTCTATTTTTTGCAAGAAAAAATCGAAGATGTGACGGTTTTCAAAGCAGACAAGCCGGGTATAGTTCTATGTTTGACTGGCTCACTTGGATCGGTCTTGAGCTCCCGATAGTAAACTGATTCGGTCATTAACAGCTACAGAGAGCAAATGTACCGCAGCTTAGGTTTGTGCTGCTTGAAAGGCAACTCGGGGCTGGCAAAAATTCGGTGCATTTGGTCACTCGAAATCGGCCGCCGACATGGTGAGAACAGCGAACTGCCAGCAGCTGATTCGTCCGATCCCGCGAAAAAATTGACCAGAAGTTGGTACTATTGTGTCCACGTGAAGTTAATTGGCACAAAATGAGAAAATATCACGTGAACAACTGGCCTCAACACGATTGAAGCATTGCTAACGCGTACACCACTCTGGAGTAAGTGACCAAACTCCATACTTCTTGTTCACGATGCGCCTCACGTCGTGATGTCTACATTCGTGCTGTAACGCAGAATCTAGCTTTTCTTTTTAGGTAAACGCAGAAATTCCCATCCATTGTTGCCAAATGTTGATCTGCAATCGTTTCAACATTTCGGCAATTGAACTTCAAATCGAAAACATTGTAGCCATTCACGAACACAGCCGGGTCTCCAGCACGTCCCAGCTAACGTACCCGACTGAGCAAATCAACCAAAGTACCAACAAAGGCAAACGGGTGCACTATCCCACACTACCACACCCGTCCCGTCGGTTGCAATAGCTTAATGTTGAAAATGGAAGTGGGATGGATGTCTGCAGGGAGGTCCCTTTCAGCAGTTCACAAGTGAATTTGCGCGACTTTGAAGCACATGGCGTCGGGTGTTCAAGAAGCCGTCGATTCTCCAGCTGTAGCGCTACAAGACGCCAGTGATCTCCGTCCATTGCGGATCGATGTATCCCCCAGCCCTGAGAGCTTCGAGAGCAGCGAACGTGGCGTTAAACGCAAGCGACGTGAAGAAGCCGCTTTGTTTTTAGAGAAAACGTACGAAATGCTAGAGCGTTGTCCGTCAAATCTCGCCTGTTGGACAGTCAGCGGTGAGAGTTTCGTGGTGAAGCAGCCTAAAACGTTTGCCGAGCACGTGATCCCCACATACTTTAAGCACCGCAAATTCAGTTCCTTTGTGCGTCAGTTGAATCTCTACGGGTTTCGTAAGATTCGCACTACGTCTGAGGAAGGAGAAGCGAGTCCTAAAGAATGGTGGGAGTTCCATCATGATCAGTTTGTGAGGGGAAAGAGAGAATTACTGTGTGAGATCCGCAGACGCTCAACAAATGACAGAGTGGGGACTCCAGTGGATCGTGTGGAGTTTGAAGAATTAAGAGCGGAAGTGGGCGGACTACGAGATGAGATGCACAAGTTGCAGAGCACTAATCAGCAACTCCTGGGGATGTTGCAGATGCTACTGCAACGCAGAGAGAAGGAGTTAAGAGCGGAAGTGGGCGGACTACGAGATGAGATGCACAAGCTGCAGAGCACTAATCAGCAACTCCTGGGGATGTTGCAGATGCTACTGCAACGCAGAGAGAAGGACGGAGGGGGTGTTTCTCAAGTTGCGGACGTGGGGGGATATACCACCTCTCCTTCTATGCATAGGTCTCTACCATCGATATCGTTACCCAGTCCAACCGCACATACGACTGGACCTCAATTGGCGCTACTGCAACTGCGTCAAGGACTTGGAACGCCATCACAGCAAACGCCACGAACTCCTGCGAGCTCTTTCCAGCTACGACCAGTACAGTCGTTGATGGTGAATCTGAGCCCTTGCAGTCGCCCAACACCGAGTCCACGACCGAACCAAAGCTACGTTGGAACGCCTTCTTACAGTCAGCAACAACAAGAACAGCTCATGAGGAACCAACAGTGTTATTACCAAAACACTCCAGTGAACCAACCATCTCCGACTGCCAATCACTCGCCAATAAAGCGGCTACGAGTTAATTCCACAACTTCAATGTCGGGTGTTCACTCTCCGGAGGATGCCGCAGTGCGGGAACTGAGTCGAGTGGCCTCCGAGATTCGAGTTGAGCTGCTTGCTTGTATTACTGCGCGTGTGACAGGCTTCTTGCGTGTCCACCGCGACCAAACGGGGCCGACCCGAGAGGCCGACGCGGACATTGTAGCCGAAGCGGTCGGGTCCGACATTCGTCAGCAACTCGCTTTACTCCAGTCGTCCACTTCCACGTCGGACCCGATGCTGCTAGATGCCGAGACAACGTGTATGTATCGTGTGGAGATCCTTAAATTCATTTCTCGTGAACTCCCACGTGCTGTTCAGGACGCTGTGGATAAGCGACTACCAGCACCAGAGAAACTGAAACAACGACCAGCAAAAGACAGATCATTGCTTGCGTTACTAGTGCAAAAGGCACAGAAAGCGTTGGAGTATCAAATGCACTCGGAAACTGCAGCTGTACGTCGATGAAAGAAAAGGAGGAAAAATTGGGAAATAAGTTGATTAAATTTTAGTAATTTGAGAATTCAAGTTAAGTTACAATAACAATTGGGAGAGCGAAGTATCATCTTGAAGTGCTCGAGAAACTTCTGCAAGTGCCACACAAGACGAAAGCTTTGTCGTCCAGAAGGCACGAATTGACATGGCAGCAGCAACTCGCGAGGATTTGTCGCTGCGTTTTCCCTGCTTCACCATTGCGTAGCAGTCGAGCGACATTAAGTGCGTTTGCAGTTCTTCACGCGACAACTTGGGCACCCACGCAGTCTGTGGGAGACCTCTCAAACGAGCCAGCTCTTCACTGACTTGGTTCATATCACATTGCTGCAGCGTTCGCTTGGTGGCGTTGTTTTCGGTGCTGCCGGGAGCGAGTGTAGTGATGACGTACAGTAACAGTTTGGCTTGTCTTGGTAGCTGCTTAATCTGCTGGATAATAGGAGACGACAGCATCGACGTAGCGCACTGGAACACATCACGCACTGTCACTTTCACCGTCAACTTGTCCGTAGTGACGAAACCTGAGCGTTGAAGCGCGTGACGGGCCGATTGCTGCAGTAAACTGATGGCCAGACGAGCGTCGCCATCTCTGGCCGCCACTTTTCTTGCAATGAGTTCAATCGCACGAGGTTCAACGATGTTGTTTAGTTGTGAAATGTCGGAGCTTGACGCACTTTGCACGTAACTCTGCACAATTAACAGCAGCTGTTGGTGCGAGTAGGAGCCGAAGACGACGCGAGGGACTTTCGAGTCATCAGCGCATTCCCCAGTCACATGAACACGCGACACCTGCTCGTACATATCGACGCCGTTCATGATGCCCAAGAACTTGACGTCCCCTGAAGCCATTTCCGCCCACCGTACGAAGAAGTGAAGCATTTCCTTTACTTTGGTCTGCATTCGCTTTGGAAGTCGCAGTAGCTGATCCACCTCATCCAGCACAATCACCAGCGAGTGGCGCTTTGCATTCCCTCTTCGCTGCATTGCAACGAAGCTGTCGAGTTCGAAGGGGTCCATGAGTGTAGGGATGCACCAGCTTGTACTATGTCGCACTTGCCTCGCCACTGCAGCATACAGTGCCGCTGGGTCCGTAAATGTGCTGCAATTCAGCGTGACCGCTATAATGCACCAGCTTGTACTCTGTCGCACTTGCTTCGCCACTGCAGCATACAGTGCCGCTGGGTCCGTAAATGTGCTGCAATTCAGCGTGACCGCTATCTGTTCGCTCTTTCTGGCTCGTTTTCGGTTCGGGGAAGCCACATTTACTGTCTCGTATCCTTGTTCCTGTAGTAGCTCCTTTACTGAAGAACTTTTGCCTGTTCCTGGAGGTCCAACGATGAAAAGACTGCTGCCCTGTTCTGCGTCTCCCTTTAGCACTTGACGAACGACCTGATGCTCCTGTACACGCCCGACAATGGGCAACTGAGTGCACGTCTTCTGTCCTGTGCAAATCCGCTGCAAAACCGTCTGTGGGTCTTCTAAAACGTCTGAAACAGCGGGGGTCGTGTATTGCAGCGTTCTCCTAAGCGCCACAATCTTGACGCCGCTCGTCTTGGACTCTACGACCTTTGCGGGTGTTTTGCAGATGCTTAATGTTGGTGTTCGAGGCTTGAGCTGGTGCGGAGTGAGCAGCAAAGGAGATGTGGGGACTGACTCGATTTTGAGCTTCTTGGCGGCCGGCGGACTCAGCGGCGCTGAGTTTTTGGCTGCAATTTCACGCAGACGACGCTGCAGATTTTGCGCTATTTCTTCGCTGTTCGCTTGCTTCTGGGCGCGCGTACGCATGGTAACAGGGAGAGGAACAAAGACTTAAGACACAAATGACACGCGTTGTGCTTTCGAAAGTGATTTCGATTGTGATGGATGGCGCCAAGAGCAAAATGGCGCGAATAAGGTTTAAGCGAATAGGAGAGCTGCAAATGGATTTTGGACGAATGGGAGTACGTCACATGCGGGAGCGGATACCGACACCTGCGATTCGTTAAAAAGGAGCCGTACCGGATATGCGGTACATTCCATGGTAATATAATTAATACATGTATTAAATACGTATTAATACATGAATCGAAAGATCACGATGAGCTCTTTAATTATTTATAACAAAAAATAGGTTTTATATATTAGAAGCAGTTCGCCTCATAGGTTACAGGGGTTTTCTGCCCGCGAATAAGATGCTGATGATCTTTGTCGGATCTAGTTGAAAGTACGGACCCCTTCAGTACGTAACAGCTTTGCTGTTGGTTGTTCCGCGGCGATGGCCACGAGTTTGAGCCGCTCGATGCGTGATGTGAGGAGCGGGTGGGATGTGTCGCCCAGGTAATTGCCTCTCTCAGTGATCATCCACGTCTTGAGTACTGATCGCAGCTCACAGTTGCGAGACAACTTCCGCTGGAAACAGTTGATGCCGCCATGGGCAAAACCGCTCTCAGCGGCGACTTGGTCGGCGTCATGCTCCACGCTCCAAGAGAGATACAAATTACCGGCGACCATGCCCAACACTCCAACAATCCCTCCGACAAGTTTGTTTGGTATCTTACGGATGACGACGCAGCTACCTAGTAGCGAAGCCGGCAGGAAGGCACCAGTGTACATGGCGTGGTTCTTGGCAATGTGGGCGCTTTCGTGTGCCAACACAAAATCAATCTCGTCGCGCTTGGGAATGTCGTACATTTCGTGCAAGTGCGAAGGCGCATAGAAGGCATCGTATAGCTCCATGGGTAGAACTATGCATGCTCCACGGTGGCCGACCGTGAGGTTCGCCCCCATGGACGCGCCGGTGGATTCTTCACCAACACGGATGGAAATCCGTTCCGGGTTCTTCACACCCACGCGAGCTGCGATGTTGCGGACGTTAATGGCGAAAGGGTCTTTGTGGTCGAGTTCGTGGGCATTTAGCCCTTGAGCCAGGCGTAGCGAGTGTGTACTGGTTGGTTCTGCGACGGGGTACGTCGAAAGTCCATAGATCAGCAGTGCCGAGCCACCGACGAACCGTTTCGAATAGAGTGCTGTCGACATGAGCTTGATCACTGTCCGTGTGGCTAATTTCCAAATGGGTTCGCCCATGTTGGGGCCTTGCGGTGGTGATAGCATTTTAAGGCAACGCGTTTCTCTTGACAGTCTAAAGACACGCAACTTAAACAGCGATTCTATGCTGCTCGACTCTCGCGCTGATTTGACTCAAACTTCAAAACTCTCACGACGAAAAGCAATACGGAGAGCGATTAAGTGCAACAACTTTCTTGTCCGGGCCCTTGAAGCCTGAGGTGTTCGCGTAGGGTAGCTTGGAATTCTGATGTGGCTACCGGTATGTTATCATGCAAATGACGTCCGTCGTCCGATTGCTGGTTTGTAACGGTCAGACTTTTCAATACGGAGAGCGATTAAGTGCAACAACTTTCTTGTCCGGGCCCTTGAAGCCTGAGGTGCTCGCGTAGGGTAGCTTGGAATTCTGATGTGGCTACCGGTATGTTATCATGCAAATGGCGTCCGTCGTCCGATTGCTGGTTTGTAACGGTCAGACTTTTCTATTGGCTGAAATCTAATTGGAAGGTCCGGATTGGCTGAAAGGACCACGAAGCATCAACCGAAAATATATGTAGCCATCTCAGTGGTCCGATACCGGTACCGGTAACAAGAAACAATAAGCTCGGTCAGATAATATCTATGTTATATTATAACATATTCCAAGGCAGCTCTACTTTTGCCGAAAGTCCTGCTTGCCGTTCTTACAGTAGGAACAGTGTTTTTCGGCCTCATAGTCAGGTGAGCGTCGGTCCTCTTGGGTCAGCGGGCTACGACATGAAAAGCAGCTAGTGACGGCTGCTTCCGTCAAGTCAGGTTTGAGAGCCACACGGTCGTCAAATATGTAGCAATCGCCCTTGTAGTGCGCGCCGCCCACCTTCTCAAAGTACTTGAGGATTCCTCCATCCAGTTGATAAACCTCCTTGCGTCCGTCGTTCAGCAACGCGTACGATGCCTTTTCACAACGCACGCCGCCCGTGCAAAACATCACGATAGGTTTCTCCTTTGGCACCAGCTGCAACTGTTCCCGGGCTTCAGTTGGAAATGCTCGGAAGCTTTTAATATTCAGGTCCACTGCGTTCTCAAACGTCCCCAAGCGGACTTCATAGTCGTTTCTAATTCACAAACGCAGCCAACGTCAGCCTTGCAAGTCGTCGCCCAACGTCGGTACATTTACTGCCTCACCTGGTGTCCAAGATGACCATATCTTTTCCATTATCCATCCACGTCTTAAACTCTTCAGCCGACACGTGCGCTGCCAGTCCGTCCGCTGCGGGGTTCACGTCCTCCATTCCCATCGAAATAACCTCCTTCTTGATCTTCACCAGCATCCTCGGCAGAGTCATGCGCTTTGAGTACGAGTCCTTAAACTCAAGTCCTCGAATACTCAAGTGCAGACCCGCAATCGCTTTCTTCATGGTGTCCACAGCCTCCGACGTCCCTGACAGACGAACGTTCACCCCTTCCACAGACAACAAAATCGTCCCGCGAAGCATATCATCGCCGAAACGCGCTGCAACAGTCACCAGTTGCTGCTTGAGCTCCGGCAAGCTTTCAGTAGGGAACACACAGAACCCATAGGCTGAAGAGTTCACATACACCACCTCGGCCATTTCCAGCCCCTCGTTTCTAAATAAATAACCGGTATTACCGGTTTTACCAACCGGTACAAATCAAAAACTTCAACTTATCTAACAGAAGAAATGAGTGTCTGCGACTGGATGGAAACGCCTAGTGTGGTGCTGGATGAGAAGCGTCTGCAACGCAACATCGAGTATATGCAGGCGCTGGCAACTTCGCACCACGTGAATCTTCGTCCTCATGCCAAGACGCACAAGACGCGAGAGATCGCAGAGAAGCAGTTGGCAGCTGGAGCGTGCGGTCTCACAGTCTCTAAACCATCCGAAGCACTGCAATTTTTGCACGGTCAAGTACTTGGACTCAAGAGTCTGTTGCTGGCATACCCCGTCGTGCAAATGAATAAGGTGCAACAAGTGCTCAAGGCGGCACAAGAAGTTGGAGTTGAGATTTTACGTGCAAATGAATAAGGTGCAACAAGTGCTCAAGGCGGCACAAGAAGTTGGAGTTGAGATTTTACTGACGGTGGACAGCGATGAAGGTGTTGATGCTGCACAGAAAGCGGCGGAGGCTTGTGGCTGCAGTTTGAAGCTTCTCATTCATGTTGATGTTGGATACCATCGCGTGGGTATTGAAGAGGACGATCCGCGATTGCTGGAACTTGCGCAGCGTATTGATAAGTCCAACAGCCTTCAGTTCTGCGGACTGCTGTCCCATGCAGGTACAGTAGAACGATCCTGATTAGAAGAGTATGGAGTGGGTGTGACTGACTGTGTGTTGTGGTAGGACACGCCTATAGCTGCAAGTCGGTAGCAGAATGCTCGGACGTTGCAGAGACAGAGAGATCGATCATGGTTCGCATTAAGAGGATGTTGGAGCAGGTAGGGGCTACTATTTTGAGGACAAATGTGGGAATTATTACTCGACGTGTTGAAATTTGTAGAAAGGAGTTGCAGTTCCTATTGTGTCGGTTGGAAGCACTTTGACTGAGCCTGCTCGTAAGGATTTCACGGGGATTACCGAGATTCGTCCTGGAAATTACGTGTTCCTTGATCGCACTCCTGTGCGTATGGGACTGTTTACTATGCAAGACGTTGCGTTAACTGTTGTAGCTACAGTTGTGAGCTCCAACAAGTACAATTTCATTGTGGATGCGGGTTCGAAGGTGCTCAGCTCGGATACAGCGCGCTCTGGTGGAGAATTTGGGTCAACTTGCTACGGTCTCGCTTTCTATGAACAGGATTTCGACTGTCTTGTGAACGAGCCAACGCAGAACAAGACGCTGCTTGACAATGACAAGGCATTGATCTGCTTTGAAGTGACGAGTCTGTCGGAAGAACACGGTTGGCTGAAGAAGATTGAGGGCATTCCTTCCCCTATGATCGGACAAAGCCTTGTTATCGTGCCAAATCATTCTTGTGTGGTGTCGAACCTCACGGACAAGTTCTTCGT
>JAIKVB010000834.1:0-18795 GCA_024679045.1 Phytophthora brassicae
CTGACGATACTGACCCATACTGACTCATACTGACCCCCAAATACTGACTACGCAGGCGCTGTCATGGTCACCTTTTAATACCACACCAAAAGGGCCCTTCAAAAAAAATTGATGCGGTGTACCAAACTTATTTTAGATGACTGCCTCAAGTGGAACTAGTCAAGTAAATATGAAACGGGGTATTAATACATGTTTTAATATTCTGGGATCTATAGCGTACTCGGTTGTACCGGTATGGTATTTGCTCTCATTTGTTTATGAAAGGCTGATTGGTGGAAACCGCTGTGAATAGCAACTCACGAGCACGTTGCTTGGATCGGCAAGCTTGCATGGTGAGACTCTGCAACCGCCGGGGAACTATCGGCGTTTGCACAGTGGGACTCGCAGTCGCTGACTAATGTCCACCCGTCCACGTCCGTCTCAACAACTTGAAGTCACTAAACTCGGCTCAGTGGCCTGTTGTGTCATCTTAGTCACTACTTGATGCTGTCACTCGCTGACCGGTTCGAATCTATAGTACAAAAGAGAGCGACAACTAGAAGTGTGGACATTCACTGGTCACACTTAGCATTTGAAGGCACTGGCTGGATTGATGTTGACTATCACTTTTAATCCACGTGGAATGTCGCGAAATAAATTGAATTCTCCGATTGAGACAATTACAAGTTCTGTTTCGAGCCAAAAAGCTGGAAACTGCTTCGGTGTACCTCGTTGAAACGAGTTTGACGGGGTTAAAGAAACTGCCCCTCCTTGAGGATAGATCAGGGTGAATGTCTAGCGCTCACGAAGAGCGGAACACCGATTGCAACGTCTGTCCCTGCAGCGTCTTGCTACACATACCACATGCAGGCAGTGCTACGAATGCAGCCTAAATGTGTAGTTCACTATTAATACTTACGCAGCACTTGACTTGAAGCTCCTGCAATCCTTGAAGTTCAAACGGAGGTGTTGCAGCTGTATCACCATCAGCAGCACCGCCTTTTGAAACCACCGCACCTCATTTGAGATTCCTTAAATGAGGTATTTCAGACATACAAACACCAAGTATAGCAATACAAAAGAGCTGCAGGTCTTCCGGGCCTGCGACGCCCCAAGTCAGTTTTGCTCAGCTTGGGGGCAACACATTCGCTCGCGCATTTGCAGCTCGGAAGGCTCTCCAGGAAGTCTGCGCCGAGCGTATCGCACGTGAGCGAGCGAGTGTACACAGCCCCACCGCATGAACCGAGAGCCTCGATTCCAGTTTTCCAGTGAAACCCGCGACACGCCGGCACGACCCGTTGCACGCGTTTTTAACGACGAGGGAAGAAGGCACATTACAAAATACATTAATTTAAGCATGGGGAACGTCATGAACATTAGCGACACCAGCCCAAGAGGGCAGCAGGGAAAGCTCAAGTCGAACTCACTATCCGATACGACCGTCTCCTCCTCGATGGACAGTGAAGACGACGAACATTTGCGTACACAAGGCAGGCGAGTGAGCGACGAGAACGTTCCTGATATTCACACAACGCTAGACACAGCAGGCATCCGCTACTATAACGGAACTGAGATCGCCGAAGTGGAGTCCGGCGTCCCCGCGCAATCAGTTATGAGCGGTCTCCTGACCTGGTTCATGTCGTACAGAGGCGGTTCGTCAAGTTCCGTCCCTGGTCTTGTCAATTTGGACGCCGAATTTGACGATCATTACCTGACGGAGCAGAAGCATCGAGCCTTTTGGGAACTCGTACAGAGGATATTGGAGCTTAACGATGTCGTGCTGATGATCCGCCTGCTGCTGGACTTTTTACAGGACGATCTCGGCGCGGCGGCAGCTGCCGTCTTCTTGGTCGACCAGAACTCACAAAGCATGTCTCGCATTACGCGCGGCCAACCAACACAGTCTGGCCTGGCACCGTCACGAGGACTGGTGGGGGAGGCGCTGAGCTCGCGAGCCGCACAGGTTTTGGAAGACTTTAACGTGGAAAAAGAATATGACCCTGAAGTGGACTTGACGCATGAATTCCAGGGACAAAAACTGTTCTGCGTGCCACTGATTGAACATGATGCGGTGTACGCGATCATTGAGGCTACGACTTCACGTGCGACACGAAGTGAGATCGACGACCTCCATGTGAAACTCTTGACGTGGCTTGGGCCGATTTTGAGCTCTTGTATGCGCAAATGTATCGAGTTTCATGATGTTTTGTTGTCGGAGCGTACGCAGAAGGCCCTGTTACACATTATCAGCTCGTCAGACACAGGAGACACAGTGCTAAATCTTGTCGACGGTGTGATCGACGGCGTCTGCCATATTACGAAGGCCGAGCGAGTATCGCTGTTTATGGTGGACTGGGAGACGGAAGAGCTCTGGTCGCTTTCTTCTAGCTACTACGATGAGACCCTTCGTGTTCCACTTCCAGCGAGTATGCTGGGGCTTGCAGCCACAACGCAGCAAACGATAAATGTCCGGGACCCGAAGAGTGATCAACGCTATAACTGGGCAACAGACCAGCGCCGCGGGGTTCACGCACGTTGTGTGCTGTACGTGCCGGTGGGAGTTCAAGAGTCTTGCCAAGGCAATGACGGTGCTTCTGCTACCAGTAGTAGTAGTCGGCCTATTGCCGTACTGGAAATCATTAATAAGGAGGAGAATGGTCTGCCGAATGGAATCACCCCTGGATTCTCGTCTGGTTTTACCTTTGACGATGAGTGCGCGCTTGAAGCGTTTGCATGCGAAGTTGCTGTCATTCTGCGTCGCCGAAATAACGAAATCGAGTACATTAAGCTGCTAGCTGACACGCGCGCGGAGCAGGTTTTAGCGAAGCGTGCTCGAAGCCAAGTAAATCTGCTTGAATGCTATACGAGTCATGCTTCCGCATCTTGCGCGCATCCTGAATCCTGTCTTCGAAATTCATTTATTCCAAGCGACCGGCATGTGGCAGACTGCTCGGAATGCGCAGCAGCAGCAAAGCTCGAGGTTGAATCTGATCAACCAACTCCTGAGGCTACAGCAGCCGACGTGGCTGCTAAATGTGATACCGCTCTCATGACGGAAAACGTTGAGCGTCTAAGCCTCACTGCAGGCGGGAAAAACCACAACTCTGGTCGATTGGGCTACGAATTTGTTAGCAGCAATGAAAGTATCCAGTCGGGTTTGCTCTTCAGCGCCCCAGCAGGTTCACGTTTTCCTTCCTGGGATTTTAACGTGTTCACCGCGGATCCGTCTCTATTGCCGAAATTACTGGAAGAAATGTATCTGGATTTTAAAGTGGATGAGATTCTGCATACATCGAAGCACAGCCTGCAGAATTTCATTGTGGCAATGAAGGAACACTACCACCCAAATCCGTTTCACAACTTTATGCACGCCTTCTCCGTGGTTCACGCGTCGTACCTTCTGCTGAGCACAACAGACGCAAGTAAATTATTGCAGCCCTTGGATATCGCAGCATGTTTAATTGCGTCACTTGGCCACGATGTTGACCACCCTGGCCACACGAATGACTTCGAGGTCGTGACGGGGTCTCAGTTAGCATTGCTTTACAGTGATAAGTCGGTTCTGGAGCATCACCACGCGTACACGACTTTCCGCTTGATTTCAAAGGAAAAGAACGCGAACATCCTTCATAACTTGAGCCGTGTTGACTACCGCCATGTGCGCAAAATGGTTATTACCGCCATCCTGGGCACAGATATGGCACATCACTTCAAGTTTCTTGAGGCGATTGAAAAGGTTCTTCGTCCAGCAAGTCATCACGTTGACACAACTGCGTTTTCCTCGAGCAAACGCGATAACTCCAGTGTTTGTGCAAACGTTGCTCTTAATAGTGGAGCAAAGACTACGCTTGACATTCCAGCTGATATGGACCAAGGAAAGCAGGCAGAAATCCTGAACGCGTTGCGTGATGCTGTGATGCAGCCTGAAGGATCTGTGTCGGGTACTCCGGGCGGAAGTGGTGGTGGATCTGCACCGAATAGTTTACACTCAACCTCTGGTGTTAAGCTCGCTCCTGGACGTACTTCTAATGCGCGTTCAACAAAGGGTGGTTGGGTATACAATGGTACTGTGGAGGACCGGTTGTTCCTTGTGAAGACTCTGGTGCATGCCAGTGATCTGTCGGGTCAAGTGTTTCCTAAGCCTGTGGCTCTGAAGTGGAGCAACATGATCTCGAAGGAATTTGCGTACCAGGCGCTAATGGAACAGGCTGAGAACATCCCGATCTCGTACAGAAACATCGATGACCCGCTGAAGATGGTGGAAGGTCAGCTCTTTTTTGCACAGAAGATTGTTTCACCACTTTGGGATCTCATGTACATAATGTTCCCGGATATCGACGAGTGTATGTCGAATTTGAGGTCCAATGTGGCGCATTACGAACAGGAATTGCTGCGGCTTAAGCAGACGCGCATCGAGGAAGGTGTCGTGGCCGATCAGCTGCAAGAAGAACGTGACGCACTGCAACGGCAGAATGAACAGAAAGAAGAACCACAACTTAGTATGAGAGCACGGCGTGACTCCATGTGTGGCTGTGAAGACGAAGGAGTTGCGATACCAGGTCTAGCAAGGCATAACCCAGCCAAGTTCAACTCGTTCCGCACCATCCCAGAGGACGATAATAATAGTAATAGTGAGGACGTGCAAGCAGGAGTGGAAGTCGACGATGAGTCCCACGGCGTCCGAGCAAGCGTGCTTGCAGCAGCGGAGAATTCTCGTCGAGTGTCACGTTCAAGATCTGACAGCAATAGCAGCAGCGACTTGGATGTGGGCGAGCAATCTCTCATTGTGTACGAATAATAAAAAACATTCATTAAACATGGTTTACGTAGAGTACATGTAGTTCGTTTTGTATCGTTTAACGTTAATTAAGACGGCCTGGTAGCAATTTTTGTCGTTGCAGATGAACGGGGGGAGCGTACAGTATCTCGCCGACACTCGATACAGTGCTTATATTTGCTGTCAACGTGCTCAGAACAGAAGTACCCAGCACATCGTGAACATTCCACACCTTGCGCAAATAGAGCGAAGACGAAATGGCACTCACGAGCGTTGCAGTACCATTCTGGTCGGTCAGGGAATTCAATCAAAGGCCGCGTGACAACTTGCCAGGACTCACGAACCTTTTGATATTTGGTGTCGTCGATGTGCTGGTCGGTCTGAGCTGGATCGGCGGGTTTGGCAACGATACCGTCGAAAAAGCGAGGCGAAGTAACCCAGGACATCGCTGGTGACGCCAAGAACTCAAGAGAGGCTGACTCGGATACGCTCCGACTTAGAGTCACGCTACTCCCAATACGACTGCATGTAGATACTGATGTCACGGTTGACGTACTGGATCCCCTTGAGCGGCTGCAGAGTAGTTCAGGTAGCTGTGCAGAGTTCTCCTCCTCATTGTTGCTGTCCCCACTGTCGTCGCATACATTTAGCATCGCCATTGTTGGTTCGGAGAGCCGACGATCTCTCGCGAATCCGCAAACGCGGCCACCATCAGACCGGTTTGCTCGTGGACACTGGTGCTTGAAAATACACAGAGCGTGTTGTGGTTTGCAGCAATAGCGAAACTCGCAGTGACCACACGCTGCTGTTTCAAGGGCCAACACGTCGAACTTGGAGTTGCAGTACAAACACACCTCTTCTTTCTCTAAAACAAGTCGAGCTGCTGTCGTGTCACCCCGTTTCCAGCGATGTGCCAGCTCCAGTGGTGAGAGCCGTCTCATCTTAGTCTCTTGCATCCGTGCTCCGTGGGCGAGCAGCAGACGCACCATATCGGGTTGATTGCGAAGTACACTGAAATGCAGAGGCGTCAGGCCGGCGTCGTCGCGATTGTCAATGTCGGCATTGCAACGATCGATAGCCAAACACCCCACGGCCACACGTCCGTACCAAATAGCGAAGTGAAGAATCTCGTTAGCAAGCACAACGCCGGCGATAGCACAGTGATTGCGGTGAACGACATGCGCCTCCCACAGACGGCGAACAAGAGATCCGTTACCCAACCGAACAGCTTCGGCTATCTCAGGAGGTAATGTCCTGTGTAGCCCAAAATCTCCCAGAGTTGATACTGAGTCCTCATCGCTATTTGCACTGCTACTGTCACTGCTGGAGTCGCCAGTGTCGCTACACGTCGGAGCTACGGCACCTGCCGTTCGCAGAAAATGTTCGCGAGACACGTGTGCAGTCGTGTCCTCACGGTGCATCTTGGGGTTCGGTCGAAGGGCCAGCGCTTGCAGAATAACCTGATAAGGGTCCAGCTCACGTACCAGAGGCTTAAAGTCGCGCAAAAAGTCCTCGAACGTCATACACATGAGTTTGGCCTCCAGAAGCTTCAAAATGGCGAGTCCTGCTCGCAAGAAAATGTCCTGTACCCCCACAAAGAAGAGATCGAAGATTGCGCACGCGAGGTCCGTCTTGGTGGACACGGAGAAGAGCGTAGTAAACCATTCGATGCCGTACATTGGTACAGAGAAGCCTTGCACTAGTAAGTGAGCGTAAAGTTTGGGTAAGTCGCGCATGAACATCTGCTCGAAATGCTGCAGATACTCGTCCAAGAAGGTGGAACTGCGGTGATAGATCCCTGCAAGATGGCGCTTTTTAAGCATATAGAGGAAAAGAGCGTATGCATCCGCTTCGTCCAGACCTTCCACGAGGAAAAGTGCAGCGATAAAGTTCATTCCCTGGCAGTAGCCGCTCTCGGCCTCCGCGATCGCGTTCAGTACACGGAAAAGCGCGCTTTGTTGCGCCTCCAGCTGGTGCTGCTGGCTGCGCTCGAAAATGCTAAAGGTGCGCGTGACGTCGCGTCCAATAGCACCCGAACGCTCGTACTCGGGTGTCGAAATAAGATAATAGATCTCGCGATGGCGGCGCACAAAGTCTCCGGGTAACACCCGCATGCGCATCCAACTGATACCGTCCGTGAGAGACAGCAGCAGCGCGCGCTCTGATTGGTCTGTGAAGTTAAACTGCTTAACCACATTACGCCAGAACAACTCACGCTTCTTCTCGGGATCGCGTCTTGGTGTCATCTGCACGTCGCAGTTAGAGCGGCGCTTCAACGTGAGCTGCAGGGAAGAAACTGAGTCTGTTGATCCCATGGGAATCATGTCAGCTGGTGCGGAAAAGTACGTAAGCTTCAGGCTGCTTGCTGTCTGTCTCTGCTTGCCTGGACCAGGCCCTGGTGGCGCAGCAATCCGTTTCACGCGGCGCTTTAAGCTTCAAAAGGCAACTGGTGGTACTTGAATCATTCCCAGAAATTATGGGCCAGAATGCACCTTTGGTGTGGTGCACATGTTGTACAGTACGTGTACAGTTGATGTGTCGTTCGTGTGCAGCTGGTGTGTCGTATCAGGGAAAGAAAAATAATGGCGGCCACCGCAACAGCCAAGCCTGCGCGCGGCGAGGACGAGCCTGCGCGCGAGAAGCTGCCGCTTAAGCCGCAGGTGGTGCGCATTGAAGTCCTCGGCGACGAGAAGGTGGGCAAGACGTCGCTTATCTGCTCGCTTGTTTCGCGCCACTTCAGCGAGAAGGTGCCGAGCGTGCTGCTAAATGTGCAGATCCCGGCCGAGGAGAGCGACGAGAATGTCGTCATCTCCATCACTGACACTTCGTGTATGAGAACATCTCTTACCATTTATGGGAGTTGTTTAGTAGAAACCTTTTTGAATACTAATCGATATATTGTCTGTTCATTTGGTATTAATACGTCGTCATCTCCATCACTGACACTTCGTGTATGAGAACATCTCTTACCATTTACGCAAGTTGTTTAGTAGAAACCTTTTTGAATACTAATCGATATATTGTCTGTTCATTTGGTATTAATACTGCCAGCTCGTGTGTCCGACTTAATGCGTGTGACAAACGCCGCCAAGCGTAGCGATGCGATCTTGCTGGTTTACGACTTGACGAGACCCGAGACGTTCCAGCGGCTGCGACGCTGGCTTGACTTTATCGCTAAGAACAAGGAGATTCCCGTTGTTTTAGTCGCCAATAAAGTGGACATCAATGCTGTCACCCCCACGACAGATGGCCCTTACGCAAGCCAAGTGCGGCATTTAGTCAACACATATCCGGTCGGTGGAGATGGATGTAAATGCGGTGCTTTGGACTGGCGAACTGATGATGTTGTACTTCATTTTGAATAGTTTGTGGTGTCAGAAGTGGAATGCTCAGCCAAGAATTTCACGCAGGTGGCGCAAGCATTTTTCTTGGCTCAGAAGGCAGTGCTGTATCCTGTGGCACCTTTGTACAATGAAAAGAAGCGGGTGTGTCTGGGTTGGAAAGTAAGGGTGGGCTTGGTGTCGATGCTAATGGTTATTGTTTTGTGTATGTGTATGTAGCAATTGCAGCCCAAGTGTTTGAATGTTTGGGTTGGAAAGTAAGGGTGGGCTTTGTGTCGATGCTAATGGTTATTGTTTTGTGTATGTGTATGTAGCAATTGCAGCCCAAGTGTTTGAAAGCGATCAAGAGGACATTCCGTCTGTATAATCGCGATCGTAGTGGGATTTTGAGCCGGGAGGAATTGAATGAGTATCAATACGATTGCTTCGGTGTGCGACTCCTTTCAACAGAGATTGACACGTTGATGGAGTACCTTTCGTCAGAAGTGCCATCCGGAGTTGCTCCGGATCGTAGTGGACTTTTCGTGGAGGGTTTTACTTACCTGTGGTGGCTATTTATCGATCGCAACCGACCAGAATCCGGCTGGCAGGTTTTGCGTAGTCTAGGATACAACAACGACCTTCATCTGGAAATCCCTCCAGAGCGTCTTCAGCTGCCGCCGCACGAAGAAGATCAGTCTGCGCAGCTGACCTCTCAAGCTGTCGAGTTCCTAACGAACTTGTTTCGTCAGTTTGATGCGAATAAAGATAACAACATCGCGGAGAATGAGGTTGAAGCAATTTTCTCGATTTGTGACGATGAGAGCGCACCTTGGACGACTTGCTCAGCGATTTCATCACCGCTGCTTTATGAGCGAACGATGGTTGACGGTAAGCCTACTCTGTCCCTTGCCGTGTGGATAGCGTGCTGGAGTTTCGTGGCCCAGGAGAACCCGCAAAAACTTCTTGAAACTCTGTTTTATCTGGGCTACAACGACAAAGTCTTTCCGGCCATCGAGTTCGTCAAGTACGTGGCTACCTGAATGTGATCGCTTCAAATGCTTATCGCCTAATTATTTTGGTTTCTTGCTCTCTTTTAGGAGTCGTAGCTTGACGCGCAAGGCGATGCGAATTGACCGGAATGTGGTCTCATGCTACATTTTTGGGTCACCTGAATCGGGAAAAGAACACTTTTTGCGCACATTTGTTGGCGAAAAGAAAGTCGTTTCGGTAGTCGAAGCGCAGTTTATCCTCCGTGGCATTGGCGCTGTCCCTGATCGAGACACGACCAAATATCTCTTTGTATGCAATGACTGGAATGTACTATCCTGGTACTGTTGTGGTAGACCTTGACTAACTTCTTTGTGAATGTTTGATGCAATGACCAGATCACGGAGGCGTTGTCCGATGATGAGATCGAGATGAAGGCGGATGTGCTGCTCTTGGTATTGAACCCTGACGACGAGCAGAGCAAATTTTTCGTTGAGGAGCTGGATAAAAAGCTCCCTGCAACGATTCCTCGAGTGGTTGTCAGCTACAAGTCAGAAACGCACGATGAAGACGAGAGTAAGGAGAACACCGACGAAAACAGTGCTTTGCTGAAGGAGAATCCTATCGATTTTGCCATTGATGCAACATTGAAGCAGTATCCGACGTCGCTGAAATGCTACGAAGCTCACTGCGTCAAGGATACGGTCGCCCGAGTCCTTGTAGCTAGTGCCTTGCGACCGTGCGTAGCCTGCTTTGCTGCTTATGTGGGGTGTACGTGTCGATGCTGACGCCTTCGTTGTCTGTTGTACAGGCCTAAGAATGCACGTTCAAAATCGTCTGGCATCTGGTTGCCGGGTCGGAAAACGGGTATGGGTGTGGTTGGGTTGACTGCAGCCGCTGCCATTGTTGCGTTCGTTACTAAACCAGAAGAGAGCAAGGCGGTTGTGTACGATCTTGTCTCGAAATTTCGGCGCTGAATTTGTAAGTAGCAGAATAAAAGAGTGCCGAAAACTAAACAATCATGTGATGCATGTCGCTTGGTTTATTCCTGTACCGGTATGTTGAAGTTGCTCTTGATTACGGAGTGAGGTTTGATGATCCATGGAAGAAGATTTGAGTCGCAACATGCAGAGTTCTTCCTCGCCTCGACCTTAATTGTTGGTGAGATTGGGCATTCTATCCGGATACGACGTCGATTGTCAGTGGAATGTGCACGGCTGTAGAAAAAATGTAAGAAAGGCTTGCCTTTATCGGCTGTGTGCTGACTTTTAATTAAAACAGTAACCTGATTGGTAACATCTCTCAAATGATTACGTCAAGTACAGTACTCGTTCTACTGCGACCGTGGTGCATCAATTATCCCTTAGTGAGGACTTTTAATTAAAACAGTAACCTGAGGGTAACATCTCTCAAATGATTACGTCAAGTACAGTACTCGTTCTACTGCGACCGTGGTGCATCATGACGTTCTTAGGCCGCAAGCGCCACTCAAAGCGTCTATGCAGCAGATCCTGGGTTAATACATTACCTTATTATTTGTAGTCTCAGTATGGTTGTCAGCAACTGTTTCTCGTCCTCTACCACGTTTACGTGTTACTACATGTAGTAGCTATAATACTTCGAAGTAATAATCGCGTAAGTGCTCTCTTCGCCGCCAAATTGGTTGTTGCAGAAGCTTTCGCGGGGCCTCAACTTTTTAGTGAAGGTTATTAAGCACTTTACTTACCAACGGTAACTGTACCCTTCAATTGGCACCTTGTGCAAAGGGTCACGCACACTTGATTGCGCTCCGGCTCAAAAAGCGCTCGGAGACCGAGCGCTTTGCCCTCCCAGCGCTCCTCAGTACGGATTTCCCTTATATCCCGTGAGTATTAGCGCTCCAAGTGCGGAGATTAGGTACAGACGAGGTATAAAATCGCTGGTTCTGTTTTGGCGATTACGCCGGACGAGAAAAACAGACGCGAAACTCCTGTCTGATAAGCAACAAACTACCATCATTTTCCAAGTTGCAGTCCAGCAAGCAAGTCAATTTAAGCCTCAAGGATGGAGACGCAACAACTCTCGCGGCGCAAGCCCAAGGCGCTACCACCGCGGCTCATTGTGGAGCCTCAAGACGAAGATGAAGGCTTTGCATCCGTCCCAGTGGAGCAAATGAGCGCTCGCGGTGTGTTCCTGCTTACAATGGCCGTCACGTCCTTCGCAGCCTTCACGCTCTTCGCTATAGCTGAACTGACACACCACCACCCGAGATTTCTCCTGGCCAACATCCTGCAAGGAGATACACACGCTGCCGCACAGTGGGCCCTGGTGCTGGCCGTCCCAGCAACGAGCGCAGCCGCTTGGTTCCCGATTTCCATCTCACAATCAACCAACGGAGTGCTGCGTATCACGTCGTCGGTACCTCCGCCAACCCCTGACTCGCCTACGTCGTCATTGCTCAAGAAGCTTGCAAGGCGCTATCAACGCAATCACATGTTCGCCATCTACCAGAGCGTGGGTTGGACGCTGTACGGACTGTTCGTAGCGGTGCAGCTCGTATGTTTCGGGACCAATAGCGCACGGGACTTGCCGTTCTGTCGACCTGGTAGTCGCTCCGTACAAGCGGTGGCGGCGTTCATAGGTGAGGTGCTCATTATCTCATCTGTCTTGACGTTGGAGAAGCGTCGGGACCGTAATCGCCAGAGACGGAAAGACCGCTTCGTGGTGCAGCTCAACAACTTCAACAACATGTTGCTGCTGGTTGGTGCGACACTGTTGGCACTGGCGTCCGAGTATACGCGTTTATTCCCTCACCCGTCCGGTAGTAGTGTGGGGTACCCAATGGCGACGGGACTTGGCTCGCTTGCGTTGTTTGTGACAGCTCTTTTCAACACGTACGGATTAGGTGGTGTGCTCTCGACGAAAGACGGATGGAACTTCTATCAGCCGTTCATGGGTGGTGCTCGCTTCGTGCTGTTTCAGATCGTGTCGTGGACGTGTTTTGGTGCGGGTGCAGCGCTGCAGGTGTTGTATTTGCTTTCGTTAGTGGTCGTGGAGCTGGAATTGTTTGTGGGCGCCATGGCAGTGGCTGGTTCGTTGTTTGTGGTGGCTGAGATTGGCATGATGATGTCATTGCTGGTGTTCACAAAGTCTGGGCAATCGCCAAAGAAACAGACTGAGGAAGTTCTTCACGAAACAACCGACAGTTCTGTCAGGGCTGTGACCGAGGTTAAGGGCGTTGAAGCTTCTTCCAAACTAGCTAAAAACACTGGAGAATCGGCTAATTTGTCGCCGGTTCATGCCTACTTCATAAGTCTGCATGAACGTCTACGTGACTTTGCTGATGAATGTCTTGCTGTGTTTATTGTGGGTGCATTGGCCAACATTCAGTTTATTCCAAGTGCATTAGGCTTCCTCTTCTTCGCGATGACAACAAATCTAAGTCTTACTGGCGTTGTATACTATGGAGTGATGGCGTCGGGTGCAGAGTTTCTGATGGTATTGTCTCGTTCAATCGCGACCCATTTGTACTTAAAAGACTCGCGCAATGGTCTGTTGAAAGAAGTCAACCGATATCATGTGAAGTATGTGCTGCCTCAAATCGTTATATTTTGCCTTCCCGCCATAGCCACGTATCGACACTACATTTACGACATGGAGGCGTTTGTCCCAGTGCTCCTGCTCACCATTTTCATTTACGTTTACGAGTTCACATACCGTGGAAACCCGCAGCAAACTGGCTGTCGTGAGCGTGCGAGCTGGGTTACTGGTCGCAGCTTCCTCGTCGACACTGTCAAGAGATACTTCAGTGGAACAATCATTCGCATGGCTCCTTTGGACCCTGAGAAACAGTATGTCTTGAGCTTCCACCCGCACGGTATCATGCCTATCTCAGTGATGTGGCTTCAGTTTACAGCCCAATGGCGAAAATTGTTCCCGAACTTTTACGCTCACATCTTGACGGCGAGTATTCTACATCAAATTCCGCTTGCCCGAGATGTGCTCCACTTTTATGGATCGCGTGAAGTCACCCGACAAGCCTTCGTGCATGCGCTGCAGCAAAAAGAGAGCGTGCTACTGGTTCCTGGTGGTCAGGCTGAGATGCTGCAACAGCAATCAGGAAAGAATGAGGTTCGAATCTACACCCACCACAAAGGATTTATCCGCCTTGCCATCGAGAACGGCGTTCCACTAGTTCCAGTGCTGAGTTTCAAGGAAGGCGAGATGATGGACAACGTACAGGCTCCCATGATACAGCGCTGGTTCGTCAAGAAACTTGCCTTCCCGTTCCCGTACTTTCCTTACGGCCGAGCATTGCTGCCAATTCCACGCAAAGTCGATATCCCAGTTGTAGTCGGAGAGCCATTACAAGTGCCACACATTGAGAAGCCCACACAAGAGGACATTGACAAGGTTCATGTCAAATACTTTTCAGTGCTTCAAGAAATGTTTGACAAGTACAAGGATGAAGTCGGTTGTGGTGATTACAAACTCATCCTCATCTAAGACTTGCCGGTTTGGTTTGTGTAGGTACTGTACTGTAGATCCAGAGTAGAAAAACATGTAAGCGCGACATTATATTGCACAAATCACTCGTTACACTATAATGCAAAGGTTTGAGACTAACGTTGCTTATTACGTTGAATCATACCAAGCTTGTTGGAATCAAGACAAGAAAGATAATCTACCAGAATGGGCAATAGGGACATTATATTGCACAAATCCACTCGTTACACTATAATGCCAAGGGTTGAGACTAACGTTGCTTATTGCGCTGAATCATACCAAGCTTGTTGGAATCAAGACAAGAAAGATAATCTACCAGAATGGGCAATAGGGAGATCCAGGTCAGAAAGTCATTGGATAACCGCAACCTTTTCTTGATCTAGTGTAGAAATGTGTTGTTGTTTTTTCTTTGGTAAACACGAAGGCGCATGCTTTGTGAACGAGCAAAAAAATGGTTCACCTTGCTTGGCTCGATCTTTGCAAGAGTCGACGTATTTCGACACGTTAAGCAGTAAACGCACCTCCCAAAGCTTCAAAGCGACCGCGGCGTTGGTTCGGCTCTGGGAATTGTTTCCACGCCGCCTCCACCTTGCCAAACACCTTTGACAAGTCAGATGGCACAGGTCGTTGGAACTGCTCAGCATACTGGTGCCAAATGTTAGGGGGCACCAGTGCCGCATACGCCAGCAGAATACACGCACGCCATTTTCTGAGACTCGATTCCCACGCAGCGAGAGTTGCCGAATCGCCAGGGGCTTCACAGGCACGCCCCGAAACCTCCTGGACTTCGTTGTAAATTGCTTCAAAGGCAGCTTCACACGAAACAGCATTGTAGAAGGCGGCGTCAAATGGTGGGAGTGATGTGTTCCAAGCCGTCAGGGCCTTCTTCAACGGTTCCGGCAACTCGCTTGGGTCTTCACCACCCAGTTCAGCGGTGGCAGTAGATGTGCCACCGGTAGAGACTAGGTTAGGTGCTGCGTACTTCTGCAAGTAGGCAAGACAGTCTTGCTTTCTTGAAGGAATGTAGTCGCTGGCAATCTTCCCCAGCTAGACAGTACCATAACGATAACAATTTAGAGATATATTGAATGAATAAAATGACAGCATAGCCATAACGAACCGAGTTGGAGATAGTGACATTCACGTGCTTGTCACTCATGAGCTCTTTAAGCATCTCTAACGTGACGATGTCGTTCTCGCAAAGGTAGTGAACAGGTGTATTCCCAATCTGTACGTGAAAAGTCGAGAATAAAGTTTAAACTTACATGCGCAGATATGGCGTAAGCTCACAACTCTTACGTTGTTCTTGATGTTGAAGTTCGCCTTGTGCTTCAACATCTCGCGGAGAATCAACTGCGTAACCCGACTGTTCTGACAAATGTAGTGAGCAGGGGTGGATTGAAACTAAGCAACAGCAGCAGCCAATTCAGAATCAGTATCCGCTTTTTGGTCACTTAATACAAAGAGTTCAGCATTTTCCAATTTCAAATGGCGTATGGTACCTGGTTCTGAGTATTCAGGTTAGTTTTTGCCGCAAGTAGCAGACTGAGCATGCGATCAGACACGTAGCTGTTCTCAGCCAAATAATGAAGCGGTGTGTTGCCATCCTGTCAACACCAGTAACAAATCAGCCCCCATTAGACTATCCATCCCTCTTCACTACAAATCTCCTCACTTGATCTGCAGCGTTAACGTCTGGTTTTGCCTTCAGCAGAGTTTCCAGCGCTTGAACCGAGACTGCTTCAAGCAGCGTTAACGTCTGGTTTTGCCTTCAGCAGAGTTTCCAGCGCTTGAACCGAGACTGCTTCATTTTCACACAAAAAATGCAGTGGCGACTTCTTGTTATCCTGTCATCGAAAGGTTCAACCAGTGAGACCTCGCATTCACATTAACTACGATGAACGAGAGAGAGAAAAAGCTACGTGCCGTGGTCTGCAAGTTCACATTGGCCTTAGCCTCCAAGAGCTGCAAAATGCTCGGCACCAGGTCTCCCTCTCCGCCGCTCTTGTTCTTGCACAGCAAATGCAGCACACTCCAGCCGTTCTACAAGCACTGATAATGTCAAACAGTTGCTATTGCATCGCCATATATTGCGTCCCACCTCGTCAACCGCGTTCGCGTCAAAACCAGAGCGAAGAAGCATCCGCAGACCTTCGGCACGGGCTGCGGACGCCACCGAGCGGTTTTCACACAGAAAATGGAGAGGCGTCCACCCATCAAGCAGCTCCGAAGGGTCTGCACCGCCACTGAGAGCTGTCTGAAGCTTGGGGGCCTCACAGGAGCCCTGTACTTCGTCCCACAACGCCGCGTGCTTCATGATGATTACTGCTTCAAAGTGAGAGGAAATTCCACTTTAGTCACTCTAACGAGGGAATCAAAATTTGATGTCGTTGAAGACGAAGCATATCTAAAATGACTATCGAGACGCGAGATCCTGCGACGTGTGCGGCGCTGGACGAGTTCCTGACGCACCACGTGGAGCTGGAGCTAGACGTGGACGTGAGCAAGAAGCGGGTTTCAGGTGTGGCCACGTTGTCTGTCAAGCGGCTCAGCGCCGCGTCCGCTCTGCGTCTGGATATCTTCCACTTGAACATCCACTCAGTATCCGCCGCTTTACCTGAGGACGAGACGATCGCTGCCCAATGGAGTATCATGCCCTTCACTTCCTTTGGGGAGATGTTAGAGATCGAAATTCCTGACGAATTGCAACACGCAGAGGCTTTTGAGCTCATGATCCGCTATGAAACGAAGCCAGAAAGTCCCGGCGTGTGTTGGCTCGAGAAGGAGCAGACGGCTGGCAAGAAGCTTCCGTTCATGTACACGCAAGGCCAGGAAGTGCTAAACCGCAGCGTCTTCCCGTGTCAGGACTCACCTTCTGTGCGGATTACGTACACTGCGTCGGTGGTCGTGCCGAAGGAGTTGGTGTGTGTTATGAGTGCCAAGTTGTGCGGTGTCGAGGACTTTGTTCCGGATGAAGAAGACGAGCAGAAGGACGTGATACCTACCAAGCAGAAATTCACTTTCGAAATGAAACAATCGATCCCAGTCTACTTGGTGGCGATGGCTGTCGGAGATTTGGTTGAAGCGGAGGTCGGACCGCGATCGAGTATCTGGACAGAGCCCTGTATGATTGAAGCTGCGACCAAGGAGTTTGATGGGGTGCTTGAAGAGTACTTGGCAATTGGTGAACGTCTCTTTGGCGAGTACGTATGGGAACGCTATGATCTGCTCATCATGCCACCTTCGTTTCCTTATGGAGGAATGGAAAACCCGCGACTTACGTTCGTGTCACCTTCTACGATTGCTGGGGACCAATCACTTGTGTCAAGTACGTACCTGACGGTTCTGTAGTAGGAGGTTTAGTTTGTGATTGCTGAAGTGTGTGATGTTTATGATCCGGTAGTTGTGGCACACGAGCTCTCCCACTCGTGGTTTGGAAACTTGGTGACAAACGCTACGTGGAGCGACTTTTTCCTCAATGAAGGCTTCACGATGTACGCTGAGCGACGCATTACGGAGGTAGCGCATGGCCGGTACGATCACTGGGTGTCTGCAAACTCTCTCTTGGTTTTTAACCTTGTATGTGGATCGTATAATGATAGACCGTTAAGCTGCTTGGATGCCAAGCTCGGAGAGGGACTACTCCGTAAGGAGATATTATCTCTTGGAGAGCAATCACCACTTACACGACTACGCGTACCTCTGGACGATGGCATTGATCCTGGTGATTGCTACAATCAGTGCGCTTATGAGAAGGGCTATGCATTTGTGTGCTACCTTCGAAGCCTCGTAGGGTCCGATCAGGTACTGAGTTGTGGTAGTCGTTTGAATCTTTGTCCACGCTCTAACCGCTGTTAAACTTCTCGATACTCTCACGTAGGTGTTTGATGACTTCCTCAAACGGTACTGCGTTGAATACCGTTTCCAGTCGATCCCAGCCGAGACAATGATTGCGTTTTTCCTCAAGTGTTTTCCAGAACTTGGAAACGTCTCGGGAACGGATATCAAGAACGGCATTTCATTCAGTACGTGGCTGAACGAGCCTGGATTTCCGCATTTCACTCCAGACCTCTCTGATGCCCAAGAAGTCATGCAAAACTGCGAGTCACTGGCATTCCACTGGCGGTCATCGTCCACCCCTGTGCAGTCTAGTGTCGTGTACCTTTCGGAAGAGGCGAAGCAGTGGAAAGTGCAACCAATGCTGTACTTCCTGGACTGCTGCCTTGAAACGGAGTTTACGAGCGTAGATGTGGTGATTGCACTGGGTGACACCCTCGCTCTTTGGGATTCACGAAACTCGGAAATCCTGTTTCGCTGGGCACAGATGATAATCAGGAATGACGTAATGAGCAAACTGCCCGTTGTGCGCAGATTCCTTGAGATGCAAGGCAAGCAGAAGTTTCAGGTACCAGTTTACCGAGTGCTCACTTCGAGCTCCAATGACGACATGCAGAAATTCGCCACTGAGACGTATAATGCGACTAAGAGCATGTTGCACGTTATGGTTCGTGGCCGCATTGAGGCGCTACTCGCAGGAATGCGCAAGTGAAGCAGCAATAGCTACAGTCTCTCTCTATCTCTCTCTTTCAAAATGATGACGAGCACAGTCACGTTGCATGAATTGCTATGACCTCGAGTCACTGACATGATTAAGTTACCCTGACGAGTTCACCAGCTTCCTAATGAATATTTCTTCTTTAACAACCGCATTTTTTTTGTTTCTTGCATGATGTTCCGCGTACTCAATGGTTTACATTGAGCTGCCGATTCTTCATTACGTCGCGAACTCGCTGAAGATCCTGCGAGAATTCGTTAACACTTGCAGCAATTATCGGTCAGAACGGAGCTCCCGCTAATAAAATACTAAATTCTACCTCTTGATCGATCCTTCGACATCCTCTTGCTCCGTGGCGTTCAAGCTCTTCTTCCAGGCCACAGTCGCTACCGGCGTCTTTACTTCCTCCATTTTGTGATTTTGTACCGGTTTTGTGGTACCCCCATTTGAAGTTTTCAATTTCAAATTAACGTTGTGAGCGACAATGCAGCGCGGGCGACGGCGGCTCCGGCAACGGTACGCGCGCTCTTCCTGGGCTCTACAGGTCTATGGACTAACACTCGGATGCTGTTAATGATGGTTCATAAATTATGCACAGGGTGGAGCGCTCATGCGAGTCAAACAGTAGTAGTAGCGACTCGGACGTGTTGTTGGTGCCGAAACCTGAGCAGATCCGCCAAAACTCGCTG
>JAIKVB010000835.1:0-18779 GCA_024679045.1 Phytophthora brassicae
TCGACGGTGTCGTACGCGAGATGCCCGAGTCGCTGGTGGAAGTGAAGGAGCGACCCGCTCTGCTTCTCGGTATCCGACTCGACCGTGGGCTCTTCTCGTGTCAAGATTGCCATCAGCACGTCGCTGGGCGTCCGTGGCTCGCGTGCCGCTGCCACCGTCCTGACGCATAGCACGTTGTTCTCCATAGACACGTCGAACGCGACTTCGCCATCGCTGGGTCTTGCCAGGACGCGCGTCTCCCCATCATACGCAAGACCGAAGCCCTTTCGCTCGAGCTTGCCGTACGACCTGATGTTGCGTGATAGCTCGGGCGCGAGGTACACGTCCGTCAGGATCACGTCTTGCTGCCTGCCCTTCACTAGCACTGTGATTACCACACTGTCCACCCGCGACAGCTGAATTGTCTCGCCGTCAGCGAGGTGGCACTCTTGGTTACCGTCTCGAGCGTCCCGCAGCAGTTATGGATCATTGACGAGGTGGCGGCTGGAACCGCTATCGAAGATCCAGTCGTCAACCTCGCTGTCGTTGTTGTCGCCAACTGCCATTGCCAGGTCGTCCCCGGTAGCGCGCAAGCCCTTGATACCAGAGCCCTCGCCCACCGCGAGCACCATGTTGCCACCGCTCCCGCCTCGACGGCCGCCGTTAGTGTCGCCAGTCTTCTTGCTGCGACAGTCGGCCTTGATGTGCCCCACTTTGCCACATCCGTAGCAAGTGCGCGTCTCCTTGCGCGACGCGGGCTCGTCCACGTGCGCGACGACCTCCTTTCCGAAAGAGCGACCCGATCGAGCTTCCATCTCGATTACTTGGGCGAAGTGGACTGGTTCCTCAGCGTGCACGCGATAGTCGACGCGGTGTGTCTGGTACTTCGCCATGAGTATCGTCGATAGCTCAGGTGACGCGTACCGAACAATGTTGTCGAGTACTTGCTGCTCGGCGCCGCCCAAGCGTCACTGACAGTCACCAGGTAGAGGTAGTGCTCCGGCCAGTTTCTTCATCGTGAAAAGCTTCATAGTTTGTGCTGCAGTGCTTGTCGTCTTGAACGTGTCTAGCATGCGTTGCATCACGTACTACAGCGTCGGCAGCACGGCCCACCACGAATCAACTTGTTTGTTGAAGTAGCGTTCAGCGGTGCCAGTGAGGTACTGACCGAGCACGTCAGTCTTGACATTCTCGCTCCACAGGAAACCACACGTATCCTGCGCCATGTCAACCTGGCGCCAGAATGTCTTCCCCCAGTCGAAGAAGCCTGACCCGAGCCCGACGTACACCTCGGTGCCGCCGAACTTGCGTATAGCGCGCTTTTTGCGTTGCATGGCGTCGGGTTTTCGATACTGCGTCGGCGCGGGGGCTTGTTGCGGCAGCCCTGGTGGTCCCTGAGGCATCTGGAGTGGCTGATACAGTGGTAGCTGAGCTGGCGGCTGCAGCAATGGATCCGCATGATGCTGCATAGGGTGTCGGGCTCCCATCCTCAGGTCGTCAAGACGACCCACAGCCTGCCGTGCTTGTGGTAATCCATGTCGATCGCGCAGGTCCGACAGCCCCAGGGCTCCGCGATGTAGTCTGCCGGCAAAGTCAGCACCGAGCATCGAGCTGAACAGCCCGCTATCGTCTGCGCCGCGCATCCGCTTGTCTTCGTCGATCCTTGCTTATGACGCTTCCATCTTCCGCATCCTCAGATCCATCCCGGACAGCATCTCGAGAACCTTTGCCAGTGCTTCGGAGTCCGCGCCACTTGCGTGAGCGGAGGGACTGACGACCGCAGCAGGCTCCGACGCGACCCTTTCGTGACCGGTTGCCGACGTTGCCTGTGCCACATTGTTGTTGTCGTTGCTCTCTGTAGTCGGACTCATAACCTGCTCGCTAGCGATAGCGCTAGCTCCAGAGCAGCAATCCAAGGCACTGTGGTAAAAGGAATCTGTCATTATCTTTCTACATACACTTACCCGCTTTCTCACTCCTTATTGCTCCTGTCCACTCGATCGGCAGTTGACCCAAATCCAGTCGCACACCTTGCAAATACCATCGTCGCAATTTGGTGCGAGCGCCTCCGGGTCTTGACATGAAGAGCCATACCGTGGCTAAATTTCGGAGATATCAAAGTGAACGAAGTAGAGTCCTTCAGTGAGTTTGAGTTTAAAAATGGAGTCAACGCCGCGGCCTGTACCCTTGGAATAGGTTGTGATCAAAGCCAGCTCGACGGATGCTGACATTCGGCGTGTCCCCATTAGCAGATAGCCATTATAATAGCGCCATCGTCTTCGGGATGCCGATGCCTTCGCCTGAGGCAAGCCCGTGGTCCTTGCAGAAGTTAAATAAATTTTCTTCTGTAACGAATGGGAAGTGGTCAGCCGCCGTGTATATCGCGTTGATTACTTGAGCACCATAGTCACCCACATCAGACACGGCCGTGATGCCGCGGTACTCTTTTAAACCCTTCCCATAGGAAATGTAAGACATGATTTCCTGGTGATCTTTATCGTACCACCAATCGACCCACTCACAATGCTCATGTTGCATGGCGTAGCAGAGGTCCTTGTACAATCTCAACTCGCAAGTCCCTTCCAGGAACCGCACATGGTAGCTCTTGTCTCCATTCGGCTCTATGCGGCGATCATCTATTAAAAAACCGTACAGCATTTCTGGGGCGCCTGTGGTTGCCTTGATTCTTCGTGCAGTCTTGTGAGCTGGCTGGGGGTGGGTGGGTTTAATTGTCCACTTATCCCTGATGGAGGCAACGGGGAGGCAATCGGAGCTGGAGGAGCCGGGGCTGGAGTCACTAGAAGTCTAAGGGGCAACGATGCGGGGGACGCGTCAACCGAGGTTGTGGGAGCCTGAGTAGCCGGAGGCTTAGACGACTCAGAGCTCAGTAGTAGGGGCGTTGGTCGCGCTGGGGGCGGAGTACTGGTAAGAGGCAGGGTAGGGTACATGGGGAATTCCGGTGCATACGAGAATAAGATCGGTGGCGTCGGGAGCATGGCTTAAGCAATTTGACGGGCGCGGAGTCCTTGAAAAGAAGCCGGGGTGGATACGCCTAACAGTGTCGGTACCAGAAGCCCTGGCTGGGGAACGTAGTCGACCAAGCCAACGACGTCGGGTCTGGGACCAGCTCATGCTTTCAACTGACTTTCAGCTACCCGAGCTTTAAAAACAAAACAATCTTCTATCACGTAGAGCATCTCAGTCATGATATCTTATACGCTCGCAGTAATGTCGGTGTCGTCGAACAAGATCTGGTCCGGGGTGTACGACCCAGCTCGGAACTTCTCGGCGGTTTGAAAAATTTGCCAATCGTCGTACTCTTGTTTCACTCTCGTCCCGCAGGTCGTGCTCCGCTTTGACGACGCGGACACCAGTTTCTCGGTAAAAAAAAGCTCGATGCTGGATATCATGGTTTCAGTCGCACAAGAGCCGTGGTAGTCCGATTCAGTTCATCTCAGTGCCGCGAGCTTCATCGCGAGGGTCGTGGGTCGAGAATCTTGTTGATTGGATATGTTGGTTTTTATCGGACCACTACAATGTGTGGCTTACCTCGGCTAAGCAGAGGAGAGCCGCCCATTTAATACAGTCACATTGGCTACAATGTGTGGCTTACCTCGGCTAAGCAGAGGAGAGCCGCCCATTTAATACAGTCACATTGGCTTTGAACTCCAATTTTAACCAATCATGTCATAACGGGGTAGGGGGGTCATTTAAATCAGTCGATCGGATGTATCAAGTTTGATCAAAGCGCAATATATGTACGCCAATTCAATTGGCAAGTGTTAGACGCATCACTTTCACATTTTATCTTTCTTGGACCATTGGGATGGGGGCTGAAGGAGCTACAATCTGAAAATTCACTACGCGCCATACAGCTTCTGCTTCAAGTTTCCAAAAGGTGATGAAGCTTACGAAAAGTATGTACGAAATTTATTAAAGAAGATGAGAGCGGTAATACTTGATTATGTACGAAAATGTATTGAGGAAGATGAGAGCGGTAATACTTGTGTGTGTCATGCGATAAGTTTGGGATGCATCTTGCATTTGGTTAGGAAAAGAAGGGCAAATTGCTAGCTCGAAATACTGCAATGCAGTACTACCGGCAAGCAAAGATTAGGCTTCTAGATCATAGCTCCGCGCATCACTCGAATCACATCTGCTCAAAGTGGGGAAAACACTCGATAGCTTTTGCTTGAAACGTGATGGTGGTGGTTTCGTATCGAAAGCACATGGGGAAAACACTCGATAGCTTTTGCTTGAAACGTGATGGTGGTGGTTTCGTATCGAAAGCACCACGACTTGAACAACATGTTAGGGTATTTGTATAGGAATGCATGTTCTGCAAGTAATTATCAAGATGAGTCTTTACTCTGTCTCCTCTGGCATTTGTTTGGGAGGGCATTAGATCTATCCATGATCCGGAAACGGAACATCTCCATCGACGCTGCTGGCGTCTTCATCCTCTACCGGTTCGAGTCAAGACGTCGGAGGGGATAGGGTTGACGACTTTTCCAGACGCTGGCTATGCCTCGTGTCCCATGTTTGCTGCCCCTCTTGATCTAGTTGTCCAAGCCGCACCATAGCCAGCCCTCATCGACAACCTCCCCGATCAAGCTCAACAGTTAGCCGTCACGTCTCACGACGTGCCACTTGTCGAGCTCCTCAATGCACGGCCTGAGACAACCGGCCTCGTAGCTCCGGCCGCGACTCCCCCGATCGACACAACAACGACGATTTACAGGCTTTTAGAATAGCTGCTTAAGGAGACCGTCAGTTTAATAGTGAGGATATGAAAGGCGGACCCAACGTAAGGCGCCAGGTACACACCCTCGATATTTTGTGTCCCACTGTGTACTTAATAAGTAACCGTATGGAGTAGAATGTTTTGAAGCTTTCATATTTTGTGTCCCACTGTGTACTTAATAAGTAACCGTATGGAGTAGAATGTTTTGAAGCTTTCTACTAAGTAAGTACAACCAAACGATTGAGACCCCACGGAAAGTTCAAGCAACACCACCTTTCCTGTTACGGAGCACACGTGTTGATGCCTATCCTATATCAAGTGGCGACCTTTCGAGATTGCCATAGACAGTTTCGTGACAGACCCTATGCCTATCCTATATCAAGTGGCGACCTTTCGAGATTGCCATAGACAGTTTCGTGACAGACCCTTTCAAGGATCTTCCAATTTAAAATAAGCAAGAAACTTAGTTTACGCCACTCACAGTTTTGTTATATCGCGTTACGGGCACATCTTTATCACCATCCTACATCTCACATGTGGTTGATTAAAAAAATATGTAAAAAAATGCGACTTTTTATGACGCACCCTTCGTAGTTCTTGTGATTCAGAGCTAGTGGCTAACACTTATTGCTTTACTTGCACCCCAAATTTTGTAACATAACGTTACACAGCCCTATTATCTATATTTGACACACCTCAAAATTTGAGAACCAACATAATATATTTCCCCTTTTCTATATACTGTCTCTGGATTTTCTTATTTCGACTTTTACGAGCAGCACTTCCCATATCTCATTCACTTTAATTGTGCAATATATAGTTCTGCTTCGAATTAGCGCCACTGACCGCTTTTAGATCTTCGGGGGGGGGGCTAAGTTACACTACTCAGGATTCTGCCTTACAAGACTACCACTTTTATCAGGGTTTGGGGAGCGTTTGAACAGCATGGCTAGGGCTTGCCTCACCCTTCGTAGATGCGTCAAAGGTAGCTCTTGCTGAGTTTGCACCATGCCATCATGGTGTCGTAGTCTAATATTTAACCATTGAACTAGAGGGCAACTAACAATTCAGAAATACGATAACGTTACGTCTTATTGTTTTGTCTTCAATCGCACAAAACTTTGCCCTTTACTCTGAATGTTCACTTTCACTTGCACCTTGCCCTCGCACTTCAACTTGGAAATTATTCTTGCACTCCAACTTTGAGATCGTAAACCACATGTTGCTTTGCAACTTCAGAGAATACTTTTTGTCCAATACAGTCAGACCTTCGTATTTTAACCTTTGTACGTGAACAGATGCTCTTACTTGACGGTCGCTTTCCAGCGCAAACGAGACTATATGACACTCACTATACCGGACTCTCTACGTGACTAAAATCTCTCTATTCGCTTAATGACAGTCAGGTTTCGAGGTTTTACTCTCTATCAGGCCATGTGATTATCAGCCAGTCACGGTATCCTCGTTACTTTTACGCAAATTATATATCTGGAAGCTTCCCTACTGAGCTCGCCCCCTCTCCCCGCACGCACCATGAAGCCATCTGTGCAGTCTCCCCCCACGACCTAGGACGAGAATTCCAAGTTTGCTTAAAGTTTAAGCGCAATCCACGCTTGAAGGACATCGAGATGCTCGACTGGAGTCGCTCTAACTTCAAAAAGTCGACCGGTAGCATCACTGAGCGACGCATTCGCAATAAGCAACCAGCTTACATCTGTAGCGCAAATGCAACTGCTCATCGGGTAAAGTTCCCGGAGTTAGAGCGTCAACTAGTCGATTTATTTCACCGGAATGAACGGAACGCCATCGTCTTGCTGCTTAAAGCTGCGGATAAAAAAGTCAATCTCGACATCAGCGATGATCAGCTGCGACTAAGTGGCGGATGGCTATAAAACTTTAAAACACACAATGACATCTATTCGAAGCGAATACACGGCGAAGCAGACAATTCAAACGGATTAGAAGTACGTTCGGCACGCTATACAATCCAGAAACTGACTCAACGTTACAGACCAGACGACATCTACTATTTTGACGAGAGTGCTCTTTTTTATCGCCTAACCAAATGTTGGCCATTATGAGCAGAAAAGGAAAACGGGGGACAAAGCACGCATTACGATAACATTATGCTGTAATGCTACGGGTCTAGCAAGCTAGACCCCGTCGTGATTGGTATAGCAAAAATACAACACTGTTTTAGCGGCGGTAGCGACGTGCACTAAAAGGCAAGGGTGTAAACTACTACCACAGCAAGATAGCATGATTGACAGCTCAAATATTTTCCGACTGGCTACTAGATTTCAACCTGAAAATGGCCGTTGAAAACCGAGAGTCGGACTGCTCATCAACAATGCGTCAAGCCACAAAATTACTAGAGTCTATTATAACATTTTTTTCTTTTTAAGGGCCATGCCTAACCGGGCATTGTGCCTGCCAGATATGCCATGATTGTGTGCGATTGGTCAGTTTTACGAGCGGGTTAGGGGTTTTCATGCCAAGCGTGGCATCGCAGAAGTGTTATGGAAAATCATTTTACCAGACTATTCCACTGAAATTTACGGACTTTTCGTCCAACTGTGCCACTTAAAGATCTTCGCGCTACCGTCTTACCCCGCACAAAGCGCCTAGGCGTAATAAAAAAATATGGATGAGCTCTAAATCAATATACAACCCCGATCACAACGCGTATCGAAAAAAAGGACACTGAGGGAAGGGTTTTTCAGAACGAGCTCTGAACCCATGGTTCTAGATTGACTCTAACAAATGGCTAGATCAGCTACTCGCCAACCATTTTCTCTACCGTTAGCCATCGACGTTGCATGTACTAATAAGCTCATTTTTTTAAAAACACTCGTTTTCAGCAACATTTTCACCAGAAGAGTCACCAGCGCACGATGCCCAGCTCACGTCGCAGCTTCACCCTAATGGAGAAGCTTTCCATTCTAGACGAATATGAGTTCGGTGTTCAAGGAAAGGGGTTTCATGCTCTTGGTTTTCAACATGGTGTTTCGTCAAGCATCATTCGAGGCTGGTGGGCGAAACGAGACGAGCTGGACAAGGCCTCGCGCGATCGGCGGATAACCAGACGAACGACCCGCCGACTAAACAGTGGTTGGCGACGTCCAGCTTACAGTGACTTGGAGGAGTTGCTTTACGAGTGGGTCACCCACCGAAACAGCAAAGGCTTGCGTGTCAAAGACTCGTAGGCTGCATGCGGTCAACATGTACCGCGAACTCTACGATGGTAATACAGCCGGCTTCGAGGCCTCGATGGGGTGGTTAGCGAGATTTAAAAGGCGTAGGAACTTGGTGTCACGCTGACAGACAACAACTCGGACTCCACCAGCTGATGCATCTGAGGTTTGCCGGCGTTTCATCCAGCAAGCTCAGCACCTCATCACCAAGAACGGAATCAAGCCCAAAAATATCATCAATATGGACCAGGTTCCTCGCTACTTTGAGACTGAGCCCAAATCAACGATAACTACCCGCGGCACACGGGGGGTTCTGCTTCGAAAGGGTGGTTCAAGTCACAAGCGTTTCACGGCGACGTTTACCATTACAGCGGCGGGCGAGTTTTTAACGCCGCATCTACTCTTCTCCAAGCTTAAGAACAAGCCCAAGTGTTCGTGTAGATGTCAACAAGACTGGCATGTGGAGCGACGACCTCCTCCTGGATCATGCACAGAAAGTGGTTTGTGGAAGGAAGGAGACTCAGCTCTACCGAGTGCCTGTTATCTATATAATATGACTCCTATAGTTGCCACGTGAAATTAGCGGACTCAAAGCGACTGGAGCGCTATAACGTTTTCGTTCTTTGGTCCCACCGAAACTCACCAGCTTGATCCAACCACTGGACGTCGCAGTCAATAGGAGCTACCAGGAGTTTTATCAGACAAAGTTCGATGAGTACATCAGCTTGCCTCTCCAGGACAAGAGCCTCCAGATCAAGGCTGGCAACCCCATGGTTCCCCGTTACGACGCTGTAGCCAAGTGGACCCTTGATTGGGTGAGCTCCAAATCGGTAGCCGATGTCAAGAGGCATTTTCTCTTTGTGGCTTGGTAGCCAAAGAAGACTTTGGTGTGAATAAATTACACGCCCCGCTGAAAAACATTTTGTGCCCCGACTTCGACATGAGGAAGTGGTATTCTTTGTACAAGCACCTTGTTACGGAAGAAGCCGAGCGAGAGTTGGTGCGAGTGTTTGCTCCGGACTGGTACATCCCAGAAAAGGAGAGAAGCAGTATTTTCTGCTGTCTATCGCACGGCTCTGACATGCTGACTCACGAGTATGCATCTGTCCTAACCAACTACATGGTTACGCTGGACGAACCTGGTTGGACTGCTGGATGAAGAATGCCTCGCTTCTATCAGAGACGGAATCGCGGATCCGGCTGATATCGAGATATATACCTCGTCGAAGATGCTCGGATGGAACATCTATCTCCAAAAGTCGACGACCAGTCTCCTCTGACGTCGAGCTTCACGTACACAGTAGAAAATGCAACGAAGGACGTGTTCCTTGTACGAGGTGGTGGGTATTTTGCTGTTCAGGTCGATGGGTACCTTGTGTAGACATGATGAAGTAAATCTTTGATCGATGCAAAGAAAACAATGTTAGTTCATGATTTATCTAATTGAAATTGACAAGCTTTGACATACCTTTTTTGTACGGAGTATTAACGAGATTTTTCTCGCGACAACCCTCTTCCCATATTGGGTCCTCAACTGACACGACCGGGATGGACCCATGGACCACTCATATGTCAATCCATGCTCTAACCGGTTGAGCAGTCTGCACACAAGCAACTAGAAGGTAACACTGTCATTATATACATTATATAGAGTTGGAGGTTAACCCGACCTGCCGTTAGTGTGTCTTCCATTCACAGACACATACGACGCAAATTGGTCGCTTGTAATTGTGGTGCTACACACATATTGATACATCATCATAGATTAAAAAATGTCAAACGATTTGTTTCAATCATTTAGATACTAGTCCATACTTAAAGCAAGTAAAAATGTAGCCACTCACCCTGGAAGAATGTGCTTCTTGATTAGACGGGAAAGCGTCGGCATCGTCCTGTCCTCATATATTACAATTCCAAACCATCGGTTCGTCGTCCTATACACCCCCAAACAGCCAGTAGTCAGCGTAGCGTCGCCCGCGGATGTTCTTGGATTTCTTCTTTAGCGACGTTTCGTCGATCTCAAAAACGTGGCCTACTCCCCCAACCTCCATAGGAATTCTTTCGAACATATGTCACGACAGTAGGTGTACCACTGCATGGCACCTTGTTGGTGCACGCCCACCATAGTGGCTGCCGTCGTCACTGGGGTGCGCGCGCACCAATGGCCGCACCAACTTTCTTAAAGGCAGCTTGCTGTGCGAAAAAAGGTCCCTGTGCGCACGCTGCTCTCCGTGCGACAGGCGGCTCGCGAGTAGCGCCAACGCTCGTTCTCGGTGTCCAGTCGCATGGACGTTGAGCACTTAGGGCACAAAACCGAGGGAGGTAGAAGATGAACGGACATCGCCCACTCCAACGTGGCCTTGGCGCTGGACGTATTGTCGGTGAGCGCATCAAACGTCGTTCTCTTGAGTCCGTAGGTGGTCGCAACGTCCACTGGTCGCGGTAGATGCGGGTAGGACCCGGAGGCAGTTGGGCGTGTGGAGCGGGAGGGGGGGGTCTTGATTCGATCTTCCCAGCACATGTCATCGTCAAAAGTTTGCTGGCGGTGGGCGGGGGCTTTGTAAATACTTAGGGACGATCTCGACAGTACCATCAGCTCGCGATGTTGCGTTGCTTTAAAATAAATAGTTGCCCAATCGTATCAAAGCGGGGCCAAAACCAGTATTCGTCATTTGAACTGTATCTGTTTTCTATTAGATAGGCTCAAACCTACAATTTAAATAAATCTAGATGTGGGGCCATACCGTGACGGTTCCGACTTCAAGGCTCAAACCTACAATTTAAATAAATCTAGATGTGGGGCCATACCGTGACGGTTCCGACTTCCATACGTGTTCCCGACATCTGGGAAGGTCGTATACAAGGTTCAATAATAACCGGTAGCGCGCACAATGAAAACCAGTATCTTGGGGTTAGGTACTTCTTTCTCATTGGCCTGCGTCTTCGCCTCACAGGTGCGAGGAAATTGCCTCTAGAGGCCTGCAGGCAGAGAAATCGACTTTTTAGGTATGCATGCATTTTGTGCCCTGGCGCAACGAGCACCAGGGCCCGCAAATTCATTAATGAGGCCCGGGGGCGTACAGGGGGCCACAATTATGAGCAGTCTCGTGAAACCAAAGTCTTCATGAAGTCATGTATTGGTTGATTTATTGACAAATCAGAAGTACGCCAGTCTATCATTGGCAATTTTAAAGGCAATGAGAACTCACTACCTGGCTCCGGTAGAGACACGTGCGAAGTTAGTGGCTGACAGATACTCTGACAACTGAGCCGTCGCCGACATAGGCTTCGAGAGCTCAGTCTTCATTTTTTCACGCCTACTGCGCAAGTATCCGCATCAAGACCCGCACGAGATCGTACAGCCCGTACACCGAACGGGTTCCCTACCGCCTCCGCCCCCCACACAAGCATTTCCAACACTGTAGCTTAATGAATAGAGCGCAGGGTTTCGGCCCTGGGATGTTCGTTCGAATCGAACCAGTGTTATCCATCAAGAGAGAGCGGTGGGACTGCATGTTGTCTGTTGTGTGCGTTCAGCCGGCTGGCTGCTGGCTTCTGGCTGCGTGGGCGCTGTTGGTGGCGTGTGCTGCTGTTGTATGGGGTGTGCTGCTGTTGTGTGGTGTGTGCTGTCGTTGTGTGCTGTGTGCAACTGTTTGATGCGTGAGCCCGGCTGCCTGGTGCGATACGTGTGTCAGCGGGGTGCGCGTGCTGCTCGATGCTGATGTCGTGTGTGTGCTGTTGCAGGTTGATGGTAAACGTATTGTGAATTATGTTATTGTCTATTTTGCCTACTAATTCATCTAGACGTGACCTGCTGCTGATAAAAGGTATTGGCTGTATGTAGGAGTCGGGTCTCTGATGCGGCCGATGGCAAGCAGATTCTTGTATGCGAGATGCATTCGTCCAAGGCGCCGGACCTGTGTAGCGGGTGCAGCGCACGCAGTACGCTGCCGGCTCCATTCACGCTGATCCGTTGCGATTTCAAGAACTGGAGAACGGCTTCCTCAGCGCGCGTGCCGACAGCGAGTACATCATCCTTGTAGCTCTGCGAGACGTTATCGAGGATGAAGCCGCCGGCGATTAAGAACTTCACGAACGCGACCACATACCGGAACTCCGACTTCTTGCCTATCGGCACAGTCCCAGACGCGGGACACACGAGTGTACCACTCGAACCAAGCTGCGGACAGATACGTTACCTGCTTCTTCCTGCGTTTAGACTTCGGCTCTTGATCTGACACTGCTTCCACTTGTTCGTCTTCAGTGCAAGTTGCCCTGTTTGGATATTTTAGTTGGGAGGCCTCCTAGGATAGTCATTCGCGCCGCCAACGCCTTGTTGGTGGCGATAAGCTCTGGAATGACAGCAAGAAGGAGATCCGGTTGTTGGCAATGGCATTGTTGTTTGTTCGTGTCTTACTCTGTGGCTTGAGCAGGTGCAGCGGTGATTTCGTGCAGAGCGACAGACCATGCCAGCAAGTCTACATGCGGTATGTTAGCAGCGGCCAAACATTCTTCCACCCGCGTGATGATCGGGGTCATAGGTGCGATCACCTTCAGATGCGGATAGTACCGGACGATGTACGCCGTGAGAATGGTGAAAACTTTGCTGCTAACATTGAAGCGTCGCTTGTTGAGTCCTGTGCACGTGCTAAACAGGTTGCCGCACACGCGCGCCAGGTGCTCTTGAGCACCATGATCCAGCGCAGCGACGTCAAGAACGACAGGAGCGGTGTCGTATTCCCAGACACTTAGCACTCGCGCGACCTTCCTGTCCTCCCGCGGCGTGGTGTACACGTAGGCAAAGCCTTTGTTGAGCTTGCTCATGTCTCACGCGCCGCGGTCAATGATCCACTGCGGGGCAAGGTGGCCGTCGCCGTTGGCATGCTGCGCACCTCCTCGGCGAAAGGAGTGCGAGCTCAAGTCCGCCGTGGCTCCAGCGGGCTTCGCCACACGCTTGAGCAGCCGGTTGACGTACGCTTATACGCTGTCTGGACCGCGTGTCTTCTCGCTGGGGCGAGCCGTTGACGAGACCCTAATGCTACTCACCTGTTCTTGTTCTTGCGCTCTTGTAGGTGGTGAACTCGTTTGCATCAGGACTGCGGGCTGGGATGCGGATTCCGGTGCAGCAGGCGCAGAAGCCGCCGAAGTGACGCTCAGTGACACACGGTCTGCACCTAACAAGTCATGGAGCGGATCACCGGTCTCAAGCGGCTCCCCACTTACAGTTACCAGTTCCGGGAGCTGGCTGAGCAAGGCCGCGCATGGTGTAGTCTGCATGGCAAGCGTCACAGCGAGCGAGTGGAGCGGGAAGGTGGCGAAGTCTTCCATGTCAGGTCCGAGTGCGAGTCCTTGATCTTCTGTGGTTTTCACGCGAAGGAGCCGAAGGTAGAAGACGCCATCCGCCGACACTGACACGTGCTGTTTGCGCAGGAAGCCTAGATCGGACGAACGCCCAAAACAGTGCCACATGAGGCACGCCAATGCAGCGTCTTGGTAGTCACTGGCGGCGCGAGTCACCGACTTCTTCTTCCGACCGTGCTGCGAGCAATATGACGAGGTCATACTGATGTACTATCACTGCCGGTGCGGCGCGGTCCGGAAGCGAGTCGACGGCACGGTGGTGCATGGCCCCGCTCGTCGATGATGAGGTCGACGACCTATCTGCAACCAGCCACCACCTCTTTTTGGGGACGATGCTGGCTCGAGACTTCAGCAAGCGGGTGGAGCAGTGTCTGTTTTTGGTAGGCGACATCTGCTTCGTGAACCGCCGCCTTGCCACATTGATGGGAGTCCCGCTAGTGGAGTGTGCAAGCCATCGTTTGGACAGAGCGGTAATGCAAACACTCGGTGAATACTCAGGTGATCTCGACTTGGTGCAGTCGCTTTAACGCAATCATCCAAGCTCCGGTACGTTTGTGTTTATTTTCGAAATATGTGCTTTTTGTTATGGCTAAAACTGTAATTTGTTTTTTACACGGCTAGTCTCAAGACAAAACTGCGACCAATCATACGCCAGCACACTCGTTGGAGGTCCACGTTTGCGATGCTCAATCGCTATTTTGAGCTGCTGCCTTTTCTGGACGCCGAGGATGACGAGCTGGCTGAGCTGCTGCCGTCGGGGGCGTCCAAGCGCCGGCTGCTAGACCTTCTGGGTGAGCTCAAGGACGTGGAGTCCGTGTCCAAGGCGCTGCAAGGGTCGTCTGTAAGCTTTCTCGATGCTCACATATGGTTTGACGGCTTAATTGCATCAAAGCCGTCTTCGATCGCTATCTCGGTAAGTTGATATTTATCCTACGTTATGTGTATGTCTCAATAATATTAACTTAATTATTGTATGTAGGTCCGCGAGCCGATATCGTCCACAGCCCCGATTTTGAGGCTGGTTGTGTGCGAGTCCTACGTGGCCAAGGTAGGCGTCTGACCCGTGCGTAGAAGACCGCACTAGTGCCGTTTCGCGCTACGGACGACGACCAAGTGGAGGCAGCAGATTATAGTGCGGCTTCCTTTGTGGAACGGCTCCAGAAGCGGCGTCGTCTTGAGGAGCATCAGCCGGGGTTCGATCTCATCTGGTCGATCCCTCCGACCTCGAATGTGGTCGAACCATTTTTCAGTGTCGCTCGTACCACAATCGGGTTGCAACGGCACTCCCTGCATCCATACACTCTGGAGATGCTGTTGTTTCTGCGTGAAAATGCAGGGTTTTGGGATGCCCGCACTGTAGACACAGCAGAATAAACGCTCAATACAATTGAAATTGCACCAATAATTTATTTTTTGTTTTTAGTGAGTTCAATAATTCAACAATTTACTTGCTCTTTGTTTGCTTGCCACATCAATAAAAAATTCAATGTACATGCAATAAATAAAAATGCAATAAACAGCCCTGCAGGTGATGCAGTTACACGAAGCCGTGCTGGTGCTTTTCTTCTGGGTCAAGCAGGAGTAAAGCACCACCGGGCGGCAGATGACAGGCAGAAGCTCGCATGCCATGGCCGGCTGGTACGGCTTCTGCCGCGACATCTGCACGGCCGAGTTGCTAAGGTACCCGTTACAGGTAAGTATTAAACCTAGAATTATGATTTGGAAGTTTCTAATTTATAATTTTTTTTTAAATTTAGATCGGAGGACCTGGACACATCGTCGAGATCGACGAAACCAGCATAAAGAAAAAGTCAAAAAACAATGTCGGCACTCGCCACCCCGACCTTTGGATTTTTGGAGGAGTTGATAGGTCCACGACTCCTGGTTCGCTGTCGTCGTTGATGACGAAAGAACGAAGCCTACCTTGTCCGCACAGATTAAAAAGTTCGTTCTTCCTGGGTACGTCGATTTTTTTAACCTTTATTTAACTAATCATCATACTAAAACTAGTTTGTTTTTACAGAACCCTTATCATGAGCGACATGCAGGGCCCCAAAATTAGCATTGTCAATAACACTATTTCAGAAAATAAAAATAAGTTATTTATTTTCGGCAACCAAGGTGTTCAACTTGATAATTGATTTTATGGACCAATCCGAAAGCATAATTTATGAGCTAACGATTCTAGAGTTATTTTATCCTGCACCATCCATTTAACCACCGACTCTTTTGGGAGTTCCAGTGGATTCATTCCACCTGCGTTTTTGTATGCCTTACAAAAGCTAAGTGACATTGAAAAGGGACTTGCTGTTGATCAGTTTACGATCAGTATTTGAATTACCCTCCCCGGGACACACCTCGAGCCGATATTATTCACAGCCCCGACTTTGAGCCCACCTGTGTTCGCGTTCTTCGCGGAAATACGAACCGGCTGACACGGGCAGAGAAAGCCGCGCTGGAGCCATTCATGTCTGTCCCGCCGGATGAGGACACCGGTGCCGAGGACGACGATGAGTCCGAGTCGTTCGAGGAGCGCTTGCGAAAGCGCCGTTGACTTGCACAAGAAAGTGTGAAGTACGAGCAGCTGCAGAGCATTTCAATAACTTCAAATGTCGTGGAGCGCTTCTTTAGCGTTGCCCGCGTGAAGATCGGGCATCAGCGACATGGACATTTACCATTAATCCTGGAAACCATTCTATTCCTACGCGTGAATCGTGTCTACTGAGATGCAAGCACGGTCGATGGTTTACGTTAGATTCTAACTGATAATGAGCACCATAATTTTCATAATTAAGTTATTTATTTTTCCTGGCGACACCATGTCATTATTTTTTGCGCCGTGCATGCGAGGCTCATGAATAATTTACTGGTAGGGCATCCGTCTCATAAATAAAAATGCCATATTCAGACGCCCTGGCGACATGTGGCCGTCGTACGTGACTGCGGACGGAAGTCACAATATTGAGAATAAGACGCCCTGGCGACATGTGGCCGTCGTACGTGACTGCGGACGGAAGTCACAATATTGAGAATAATCCATATATGGAGGGTATGGATTCTTATGAGTGGGTAAACCATTCGGCAAACTTTGTCAACTCTACAACTGGGGTCCACACCCAAAGGATTGAAAGAGTGTGGGAAGTCCGACTGAAGCATCGGCTGAAGGTAGATGGTTTTTGATGTGAGCCTGATTACCTTGCGGTTTTTACCGTGATGTGGGACCGGACTTAAGGTCCCGTTCCTCCCACAACAGCACACGCAGACATCATGGACAAGAAGGCGCTGACGTCGACGACCCACGCAGATGTGTTCGACTGGGCACGCACGCTGCTGAAGAAGTACCCCGTCACTGCACGAGATCTCGGTGCAGCTCTGCTCAAGTCCGACTACGCCTGTGTGGACGCCGTCGAGGAGCTTCTCGGCGGACGCGCCATGAGTAAGATGGAAAAGGCCGACCTGGAGGAGAAGTGCGAGCGTCTGGTGAAGTTGACCACACAGCACAAGCTCTTCAAGCACGCGGGTGTCGTAATGAAGCACGATCAGCTCGACGAGATGTGGTGCGCTGTTCGCTACCTCAAGAACGAGCTCCACTGCTCCTGGGATTGGTGCGCGGCGATCGTCGGCGAGAATCCAGGTTCGATCATCCGGAAGTACGACACACTGGGATTGGTGCGCGGCGATCGTCGGCGAGAATCCAGGTTCGATCATCCGGAAGTACGACACCTGGCTTCAACGTCGCCCTCCCAGCCTTCCGTTTGTCCGAGTGCTGCTGCCTGATCTGGACGCCAGAGATGACGAGTCGGAGGACGTGGGCGACAGCAACTTTAATTCCCTTTTCATTTATGATTTCTGTCTTTTTGAATATAGTTTTTGACATTTACAAGCAGCACTTCCCATAGCTCATTTACTTTCAATTTTTGCATTATATAGGTCTGGGTTCGACTCAGCGCCACTGACCGCTTGTAAACCTTCGGGGGGGAGGGTAATACAAGCGCAGTTACAACCAGTGCTTATTAATAATGTATGGACGTTTCCATATATGCGCAAATATATGAAAACGTCCGTCATTAGACTACCTCCAATATTTATTCTCACGGTCCCCAATTATATTTTATCCAATCGCACCTGTCTTATTTCAACATGTTGACCAATATTATACAGGTAAGTTTGAGAACTCATAACCAAACATCGTAGCTCACCACCAACGCGCTCGGGAACTAGAAGAGAGAACGCGTACTTTTTCTCAAGATGAATCGCCGATTCTGGTCGAGCCGAACGATTGCGACAGTGTCCAAGCTGTACTAGAGCCCACATATGTACCCCTCAACGAAAATACCGAACGATTGCGACAGTGTCCAAGCTGTACTAGAGCCCACATATGTACCCCTCAACGAAAATAATGCTATAATATTTATTCTATCGTCACGCTGCTTGATTACATTATTTATTTCGCTATGTTTTTGTCTCCCTACACATAAATAAGATTTAGGAAGCAGGAAGCTGTCTTGCGGTACTCGCACATACTTTTCAGAGTTTGAGGAGCGCTTGCACAAGAATACATAAAGCATGACAGAGGCTTGCCCTCCCTTCTTAATTGCGGTCAAAGGCAGCCCTTGCTGTGTGTGTACCGTGTAATCATGGTGTGTTGTAGTCTAATACTTAACCATTGAGTTTTAGCGCATTAAAAATAGTTAAATAGTACGATAGCTCAACGTCTTATTGTACTAATACGATAACATTACGTGATTTTGTTCTTTAATCGTACATACATTTGTCTATTACCTCGAATTTCAGTTAAGCCTGCGCCTGGCTTCAGCACTTCAACTAGGGACTTGATCCGTGCCCTTCAACTTGAGATTGGAAACCGCACGTTGCTTTCCAACTCAAATAACGCTTTTAGTCCAATAGTGGAATTTGCAATAGCAGTTTGCATGCTCTACAACCTAGCATGGTAGCGTGATACTGAGGCTCTGTACTAACATGAGGTATCGAGGTTTCTCAATTTGATATTGTGGCAGTGCCTTGGCGAGGGCGTCCGCTATCAAATCATTAGTACCTCGGTACGCAACTATTATTCTCCTTATATAGGAGAAATCTCATTATTTAATTTCCGGTTACTTTTGGAATTTTTAGGGGACTCGTTCTGGGTAGCCGAATAATGTGTTTTATCGACAGTTATTTTCCGAGCAGGACTTTTAACATGTACATGTACGGTACTGAGTTTGACAAACATTCTACAATTGTAGATGTTCCCTCTTGGACGGTGTTAAATCCACCGGAAGGATTGCACTTTCCACGGCGCTCACATAGACGCCTGCCCGTGTGTAATGCTGTTACAAACTTCATGAAATAAATGACGAAGTTATGTCAACAGAAATATAGTTTACACGCTTACCATTTTTCAAATTTTTCAATTTTTTATCTGGTTTATTTCACTTGAGTTGATGCGTGTTTCCCCAAAGTACATTGAATTGGTATATTAAAAAAGGTATGTTTAGAGT
>JAIKVB010000836.1:0-18772 GCA_024679045.1 Phytophthora brassicae
TCCTCGTGGAGGACTGCGCTGATCTCGTGGCCGCTTATAGGCGCTCCCACGGAGCCGGTCGGCATTAACCGGTCCCAGAACACTCAGAGGTTCTATGGGCTGGGACTGTCGAGATTTATGCACCTTTGCAATCACCACTTTGACGACAACTTGTGGCGTGGGTTGGAACCTTGGGTCCATACGCTGATACCACTTGCCATCGGCCACCAATTTCGCTGCGCGAAAGCGAAGTCTACGCAGAGCCAACCAATCTAGTCGATGTGTCGACTTCCAGAACTCGGGAAGGAAATACCCTAAACGTGTGAGCCAGCTCTCAAACTGGTCATCGAAGACTGCACGAAGAAGAGGAGTATCCTCGTCGAGGACTATGGGAAACTCCTCACAGCTTGGAGCAGGCCTACCAGGCTGTCGACTGACCTTCAGGTAGTTGGCATAGTCCTTCAAGGTCACACCTTACATGCCATCAGCTGTTCCCGCGTACGCGGAGACATTGAGTAGAACTCGCGCTTGGACTACGACTTCGTTCCACAGGAGCACGAGGAAGGTCGGGTCGCTCGGTCACTTGCCGTCGGCTTTCAGGATGGAGCTGGCTAAGGTCCACACCCTCCTCCTCACCAGCGTTAGTGACTATCATAGTCATAGGTGCAGGGGTGGCCGGTTCGGCTGGGACAGTATCTGTTCCATGGATCAGGGCTTCTCGCGTAGCGTCTTCCTTGCTCTTTTGCTTCGCGACCGCAGCTTGGCTGCGGGGAGTGGCAGGACTACCAGGATGCAGTGCTCGCTGTTGCTCTGTGAGCTGTGGGGAAGCCACCTCGAGAAATTCGACTTCTCCTTCTGACTCATCGTAATCGACTTCTTCTACGTCATCGGCTTCACTCTGGGCGTCCTTCGCGGCTCGGATGCGCTTCAGCGCTTGCTGCACGGACTCGTTGGCAGGTTTCTCCGCAGTCCCATTGGGTGCTTGGGCGGGGTTCTCAGCTCTGTCGATGGAAGTCGATTCGACCTTCTTCGTAGGAGTCGGCTTGGCCGGAGACTTCTCTTCTAAGAAGCCAGTATCATTGTCAGAGGCACGGATTGTCCGAAGTCCGAAGTTGATAGGCTCCGGGTTGTCGCTATCCTACTTGTCCGGATCCCTGTAATCGTAGTCGCTGTGTTTCCCGACATTCGCGGCCTCATACGATTTGGGCTTGAAGTCCGTCGCCTTTAAGGCCCTCGTCTTCTGTTCGGTAGCCTTTGGCGTTGCGTCCTTCGCCTTGGGTTTGGATTTTCCCGCTGCGGGCGTCTTGCTGCGCGTCTTCTTGGCGGTGGATTCATCAGTATCAGCCGAAGCGACCTTCGCAGTCGATGCACTGGGGTGCAGGGCCTTGGTAGGCTTCTTGGGATCTTCTGCGGGTATACTCTCCGAGCTGGTCGTCTTGGTAGGCGTCTTGGTGTTCTTGGCAATGCTCTTAGAGCTTGTCGGCGTGTGGGGTTTCTTCGGGTCTTCCTTGGTGAGGCCCTCTGGGCTGGGTGCTTCTTCGATGGCCTTCGATATCTTCTTCCAAGGACCCTGGGGGCTGGTCTCCGTGGCGGGCGTCTTGCATTCAGGCGTTTCTTGGGGCTGGCAGGCTTCTTAGTCGGGGTCATGTCTTTCAGACGTCTTAGGCCTGAGGAGGTGAGTTTGGAAATGAGGTTGGACCTCTGAATGCGGCATAGGTGCGCGTGTTTCGCTGAATTCCCCTCTTCGAGAAGTTTCCGTTAGACGTTCTTCCAGTTTGGATATGTGAGGGTGTAACGGGGCCTGGTCCCGACAGGCGGATTCCGACTAATCGGATGTGTGTACACATTGAGTTTTTTCCCTACTGGGTTCAAACCTCAGCTTATGGCTAGCGCCTGTACATATTGAGATACATCATATCCTCTTAAGTACGGTTCGTACTTATGACAAGCACAAGACCTCCGCTCCACTCATTGTCAATTGGTGATTATATAAGTGTGCGTTATCTAAAACAGATTACAGTACTACAACTTCATTAACTAAAATAATATACTCAGTTGTTTCTCTAACCTACAAGTGAGCAAGTTAATTAGGAGGGCTTCCTAATTAATTATAAGAAAGCAAGGCTTTCTTCGGCTATCTTCGGACAGAGACGCAGGGCGTCTGTCAAGGTTTAAAGCTTCGATCACTCTAAGCTAACGTGCGTGTGACCCCGTCACACAAAGAGACTAGCCCGAAGGGCACTCCGGAGAAAAGCCCAAAGACCCGAGCCACGACATCCAGCCCGGAGGACGGCCACAAGGAACGCGCGAAGGAACCTGCAGAAGCCTCGAATCCAAGAGCGTCCTGAATGACACGAAGCCACCCCCTACCACCAAGAGCTCTAAGAGCGCCTCCAAGAAGGAAAATCCCATACAACTCTAGAAAAAATACGCTGAAAAAATAGGGGTGTGCCAACCTTTTGGCCTATTGCTCAGACTAATTATGAATTCTTCCTGGCCCACAATAATTAGCCTGGCATAGATAAATTTTGAACGCAGACTAATTTTGAAGTCAGACTAATTAATGGGTGACTCCTGAAAAAACAAATTATATGCGTACCAAATGTGAAATAAACGAGCAGCTAGCACATACGGTATTTGTAACCGTCAATTAATAGCATACCGGTAACGGTATTCTGATTGCCGCATGGTGCAAGCCCATCATAAGTCAACTGAGCAAACACAAAAAGAGGATATCAAGTTCAAGAGTTTGGGTGGCGTTCCTGCAACGTTATTACAAGAACAAGAAGCAACGTTATAGGCCTAAAAACAACGTTAAATCGAATATTCGTACATAAGCGGGAAACAAAGGTAACCTGGGTTTAAACCCGCGTGCGCCGCACACGGATCTTAAACCGCAGGCATTTTTTGGCCCCGTTCCAAGACACCATTTCACCCGCTTTCTCAAGTTAACGTTGCTTGACGCACTTCGAAGAGTTTTGCAAATGTGTCTCGACCAAGTCAACCATTTATAGGAAGGAAGTGACAACAGGTACAAGCGAAAAGTGTTGGTAGAAAAGTTTTTGATGTAAAATTTTATTTAGTATTATTGTTTTTTTATTAAAATGTTGTTTATTATTTTTATATGTTTTTTATATTTTTTTTGAGATTTAGACATTTTTATTTATTAACAATTAAAAATAAATCAATTTAAACAATATTATGACTTATCGCGTGAGTGATGGTTGAGTTATATGACGGCGAAAAATAAAAATAGATTCTCAAAATGTCAGGCACCAAATTTGTGAAAATCCGCGCACATTATCCCACCCGTTCATTCTCGAATCCCTGCCCCCCCATTCATTTCTGCCTCGCGCTGACGCCGCGACTAAACTCTGTACGTACCCTACCTCGTTTACCGCTCTCTGTGTCGGCCCCACACCTCTCACGCTAGCTGTGCCTACTATTATCCCACCCGTTCATTCTCGAATCGCGCCCCCCATTCATTTCTGCCCCGCGCTGACGCCTCGACTAAACTGTGTACGTACCCTAACTCGTTTACCGTTCTCTGTGTCGCCCCCGCATCTCTCACGCTAGCTGTGCCTACCCTCTACCGTAGAAGGCTTATCACACCGAGATGTCAACTTCCGCTCACTCGTCGGACGAAGAACCGCCCATCATCCTGGTCGACGCGCCCGGAGTCGACAAAATATGGCACTCGGACTGGGCTTCTTTCGACAGCTACCTGTCAGCGTACTTGGAAAGAACGTTTCAAATGTTTCGCGTGCGGACGTTCACTCTCCCTCAAGCACAAAACAAGGCAATCAAAAACAAGGTCAAATGGAGTCCTCAAGATTTGATTCCGGAAGATTAAGGCTCTTACTATCGGAAGTACGAGTGTACTCACGCGAGAGACGTCCGATCCAGAGGTGAGGGCAAGCGCGACGGACATCTTGTTCGCAGCCTCGGGTGCAAGGTTCATATCGCTGCGACTCTCTTGTGGACAGAAGATGGAAAGTCATTCCAGGTCAAGATGACTAGAAGTTTCACGAAGCACAATCATCCCGTTGGACTTGCACTCTACGACAATTACTCGTCCCAGCCCCAGGTTCGCGACGAGAGAGTTATTGACATGGTGAACGAGTTACGTCTGGCTGGGTCGAAGCCACGACTCATTCTGAAGTATCTCCGCAAGACGACGGGTACGAGTGCGACGCGTTTGGTATGTTTGTGCTCCGGTTTGTAGCTGTTTGTAACATGTGTGTATTTGGTTTTGTTTGTGTGGCTGCGGTTAGACCACAAAGTTATCCTCAAAGACGTCCATAATCTTGTGAGGAAACTGAAACAAGAAGGGATGTCTGCCTTATCCGTGGAAGCTCGTCTGGAGATTGTACTGCGAAATTTCTGCAATGCAGAAGATAACTCTGCGACAGTGTTTGTGGATGGCGAGAAGACAATCCAGGCCATCATTTTGCAATCACATCAAACGCGCATGTTTTTTGAAGCAGGTCGAACTTCTCGATTCAACCCACAACACGAATCCGACTCGCGACCTTTCAAATTGTTCAGCTTCATGGTGCACGACGTTTTTGGTCATGAGTGCTACTCGCTGTATGATTTATTATGTTTTAAATAACGTTTTCATCAATTGATATTATTGTAGGGCCAATACCTGCAGCACTCCTTGATCGAAAACGAAAGCCACGCATGCATGAGAGATGCCATATTGGCATTCAAGCGTTGAAATCCCAACTGAGACCAGATTCGAGTTTTTATGATTGATAAGGACTTCAGCGAGGTTTCGCTACTACGGAAAGAGTTCCCTCGAGCTACGGTATTACTTTGCTGGTTTCATGTGAAGAAGTATTTGCGCAGCGAGATGGCAAAGAATGAGTACGGAGGACGGTACACGTACAACATGGAGAAGGTGGAAGACAGTGTGGACATGATGATCAGAGCAGAGATCGAGGAGGCATATCAAAAGGGTCTACGCTACATGTACTATTTACCGAGCCAGTGCATCGTTTGCTGAAGTACTTCCTTAAGAATTGGGACGACTGCAAAGAGATGTGGACCGCGTATGCCAGATCAGGGCTGTCGCATCTTGGGAACACTACAAATAACAGGTACGAGAACTACAGTTTGTTTGAGATATTACAAAGACTTACAAACTGATTGTTATGGACTGAATAGTTTATAGTCGTCTTGGGGAAGTCTGAAGGAAATTTTGACGCCTGACATCGAACTGGACGAATGTATTGACACCCTTTTTTTTGAGACAGCGTCTGAAATGGAATACGCGCCTAAGTTTAATGTTTTGGGGACACGGAAGTACAGAGGCTGTGACGAACAGCTCGAAAGAGTCGCTAGCGCGGTTAGCCCACATGCCTTCCAATTGATCCAGACGGAGTATGCGATCTTTCAGAAAGATTCCAGTATATACACAGCACGGCAGGTCCAGCAGGATCTCTTTCGAGATACTTTCATCGCAGACGTCGAAAAGCTACACAATTGACGTCAAGGTAAAAATTTCTTCCTACGTTGCGCGTTATAGTTTTTTAACAATCTATTTACACGTTTTCGGCCATTGTCTAGGAGTACAAGTGTACGTGCTCGTTCATGCGTACTCAGCTTCTGCCTTGCCATCACGTTATGTTTCTATGGCGCCAGCTAAAAAACGAAGTGTGATTCCCAATTCCCGTATAAACTCTCGCTGGGTGGTTTCGCCAAAAGCCAACCGTCCAGTAGTAGAGTGTCCTGTGCAGTCTACAGTTACGTCAAGCTACAAGGTCACCACGTCACACATGAGATCCAGTGCTCATACTCATGCGGTTTTAAATGGTACCACAAAGTGGAAAGTTACGATGAACATTGCAGGCCGGATTGCCGAATCGATAACCAAACAAGGAACACCTACATTTTTGAAGATGTGTGATTCTTTATCATCGCTTGACAGATTAGCTACTAGAGGAGAGGTCCCTGTTATTTCGAGTACAAACAAAGAAGCTATTGAAGACGGATCTTACCAAATGGAATTGCCTGGACCTGGATCACAAAACAGTTTGGATATCCCCTCTACAGTTCCAGCAATAAGCCCCGCAAGTACGCCTGTCGACACTTTGGATGCTCTCTCAAGGGTGAATGGATTGGATCATGCGGAAGTGCTCACAAACGTCACCAACGAGACAGAGGACTCTCCAGGACAACACGAAACCGACGCCGGCGTTGAAGTTGAAGCTACAAACGAAGTGGAAGGAGACTCTGTCATCGCAAGTACCGACACAAACGAATACAAACGCAATGACGAGGGCAAATCAGCTCAAACAGGAACACTCAAGTACCGACACAAACGAATACAAACGCAATGACGAGGGCAAATCAGCTCAAACAGGAACACTCACGTTGCAACATGCATCCAATAAAAAGAAATGAAGAGCTGCACAGGAGTCCTGCGATGAAATTGAAGACGATGATGACTGCGGTTTGAAGGAGTTTGACATAAGCAGTTCTTCGGAACGATGAAATTGAAGACGATGATGACTGCGGTTTGAAGGAGTTTGACATAAGCAGTTCTTCGGATGAGCAGGTAGTCTTCAAGATCAGTGATACTGTGAAAAGAAAAGGTCCAGCTATTAAGCGACACCATGCAACAAGATTGGAAACGGAAGAGAATAAAATCTTATAAGGAGGAAGCCACGCGTTTGGTCTTAGGTACACTCGTTCCTGTGAAAGATTTAAAAGCAGTCCGGACTACATTAGATGAAGCTTTTAATGTTCTTTGCGCCATGCCTGTGCTTAGAAGTCTGACCCAAGTTGATGCACCTCCATGGAAATCAACGCGATTCGTAATTATATCGTCCTCGCGGCCTATTGTGCGTGGGATGACAGAAGTGTACCCGCAAACATACGTAAAAAGTGCCTCGCCGGTATCAAGACCTACCGTAACTCATTGACGACCAATTTGAAGGATACGAGTAGTATTGGAGTGAAGATTACAGCGGTTGGAACCTTTACAGAGCTTGACATGAAAACTATGGAGGACTGGCACGCCGCATATGATGTTTCTGGATGCGATTGCAGATACTGTGATGTGGATTCGTACATGCAAGTTCGATCGCATCAGTGTGCAGCGCTTCTTTGACGACTGCGCACACGTTGACATTGGTGATTTTTACAACACACTAGAAGCCTTGAACCTGAACTCGAACGTTGATGGTTTGTTTGGCCCCATTTGCTCAACAGAGTTGCAGTGGTTTCGTCGAGAAATCTGGTTTCAAGATTCCGAGAAATCTGGTTTCAAGATTCCTCGACGGAACCACTGCAACTCTGTTGACTATTCGTCTGTTAGATCCACTACAAACGAGAAACAATTACTCTACCATGGAGAAAGTGTTGAAGCAGCTTTTACCGGCCACAGTGCGTAAATTCAAGTGGTCGCGAGTGTCGTCTCCGTACCAGGAAGACATCAACAACTGCGGCTTGTACTGCTCAATTTTCTTCGAAAGCCAGGTACGAGGGTGCCCGATGCCAGATATCAGACGCAGGTCCATTTACTATCTTAGATTCCGGTACATTTCAAGGCGTGTGTCAAAGAGAATTGAATGTAACTGCTGCGCACAGTAGTAACGTACATATGCAAGTCACACCTTATTTTTCATTATTTTCACTAAGTCAATTGTACATTCGGGAAACACGGAGTTGTACATTCGGGGGGCATGACGACATTAGCGCGACAGACACTCGAGGATGGGTGCCTGGCAGCCCTCCATTTCTCTACGTTTGCTGTATTTTTTTTAATTTGAGATGGTTATATAACCGTAAATGTTTGTATCGTTTGTGAGTATTGGTACACAGTTTACAAAGTACCGTCCAAACGGGACTAGAATGTGCCCGTGGGTACACGTTCGCACGGCTATATCACGTTTCGTTTGTACCTGTAGTATCGTTCTTATAGGAATGTATTTACTATGAATAATAATGCAATGGTCCGCGTTTCATCTAAACAAATTTAGCGTCACGTCCACTTTAATAGCGGGGGATCGCTCTCGGCGAGGAGTGCCTATAGGTTGGTTTTGAGTGCTCATGAATGAGAGCGATACATTTCGAGTGAGGGGAAATATAAGAAGACAGTGGAATTGTGTGTGATCCACAAAAAGAAAAATGCTCTTAACCCCTTACTTCCCGGGACAAAAGTGGGGGGTATATTTTGTCTCTTATGTTGGAGATCCTTAAGCAGCAACCGATTAACTGCTTGGCGGTACTATTTTTCTCCGTAGAGACAACAACGTCGAGTATATTTATGTCACAATTGCAACAGAAAATGGACAAATATGCGTAGCAAATAAAAAAAGTGATTTCAGGAGTCACCCAATGTAAGCACTATACATGTAGCAGAAAGTTGGTTGTACAAAACCCCGTAGCGATTTCCACTTCACCTCATTCATGATTTTCTGTTGCCGCCTCAGTCTTTAATTAATATGCAAATGTATCTCAGTAAGTGCAACCTAACCGGTTTCAAGGAAAGTTTAGCATCGAATGTCTGAACAAGACCAGCTACCACAGCTGGTGACTTCATGACCTCAAGTGACTCGGCTTCTGGCCCTACAATATTCAACCACATGATGACGTTGGAGAATTCTGGAAGTTGTTGACAACATACACAGTAGGACTGAACAACAGACACATGTAATTCGAATACCGTATTCCTTCTGTGCTTGCTGACGAGCACTCATTGCTGACAAATATGGGAGCCAATCACAGTGAAGTATATTTGGAGGGTCGAGTATATGTGCTTACTGACAGATTCAGCGGCGCAAAAACCGTACTACATTTTTTGATACCGCAGCGCCAAGGGCGGCGGATAACTCAGTGATGTCCAATCCGTTTGATCTATCAAACAGGTCAGACGATGGACCGTTCCATGTGTTTCTTGGTGTTTTTATGTGTTGTTCCCCTCGATTGTATTGAAAGGCGAAATCAGCCTATCTAGAAGTATGTTTGCTTCGTACACTACAAATCCTCCTCAAATTGACAGCACGACCCTCTAAAGGAATGGTCTCTGGACTACACGCTACCTACAGTACATGCTCTTCTTTGCGTTCGTGTCAAGAAGTCGACAAGAACCTGTCGAGACGGCAGCAAAGCCTTCTTTGTCTTGTGCGAAATACGACGATAAAGTTGGCATAGCATAGCGTCTCTGCGAGGGTGGGTTTGAGGAAATTCCTGTGGCGGTCGGCAGCCTAGGAGTAATATTGAGTTTGACCGCATCACCTTTCTGGGGCTCACTATTGAGGAGGCCTATACAAACCGCTTTGAAGGTCCCCCGAGGATTTGCCACGTTTCATCGTTCCTTGGTCTCATGAACGACCTCCGATGGAACAAAGAAACGGTTCGAACCAAGAAACCGTTTGATCAAGGAACCGATGATCGCCATGCCTGCCTTGGATAACTGGCAGTGGTCGCAAGAAGTTGAAGCACATAAGCTTCATATAATTCCTTGCCAAACCTTGCTGCCGCACGAGCCGTATTCGTTTAGAAAATGGCATCATTACACGCCTCTCCACCACTCCCTTATAAAATCCCATACAAACAAAAACAGCGTGCACTAAAATCTGCCTTCTAGCGGTACACTATTGAAACTTGGTGCAGCTCTAGAGAGCACCTTTATGAAACTCCAGGTCAAGTCTTGCTGCCGCACAAGCCGTGATAATAGTCGTTTAGAAAATGGCATCATAACCCCTCTTCTTCACTACTCCTATATAAAATCACATACGGTACCGGTACCGTGAACTTGATGTAGAGTACCGGAATCACACAATGTTTGTATGGGATAATACTTACCGTATTCCTTCTGTGCTTACCGCATTTCGCACGTAGAAAGGTACATCCCATGGCCATCTAAAATAAAAAACTTCACAAATGTATGTACATTATTTTATAACTTTTGCAGTCGTTTAACTTCCCTTCTGGCTCGCCAATGACGCTACGCTATCAACGTTACCGTTAAGATCAAAATTGCGATCGAACTCGTGAGTAAAGTCAACAGCAGTAGACACTGGTACTATCAGACAAAGTTACCGAATCTCGTCCACTAAGGCCGCAGCAGCGAGGCAGTCGTCACTGATCTGCAAGTCGCATTTCTTGTAGCCGTTTGCGATGGTTTGTGTACTTAGGTGTCCCAGCTCGTCGTCCCAGCTCGAGCGAACCCAGCGCCAGATTTCGGCACGTCCTGGTGCAGTCAGCTTAAACGGTTCAGGGTCGTGGCGCGGCATTCAAATCTGCCGCTGCATATCGTAAAGCCAGCATCGCGCAAACGAGCCTTGACAGGGTATGCTACATCGGCGGGCTGACACACCGACGTAGCACGGGGGGTACTTTAAGCAGCACATTTTTTTAATCATAACGCGCTTCGAGTTGTAATATTTCTATCGTGCAAAACAAAAGTAACTGATGGTGCGTCGAATCTTGGGTTGAGTCGCGGTCTCCCAAAACGCCAGAATTCGAGCTTTTTGGCAACACTGATGTGCTTCTTGACTACGTGGTGGCCACCGCCTTGGTGCCGAGGTCTGCCGATGGGGTGCGTATGTGTCCGCGGTATCAAAAAAAATTATGGCTTCAATTGCTCGAAGCTCCCTCCGCATTTCAATGCGCGGGAAAAACAATCGGATGGCTCGCAAGTCGTACAAGTTTTGGAGGGGAATGATGCCTGCAGCTCTCAACAAGCGTTTCACGACTTGATGAACTGCGATTAATAGATATCAAGGTGCACCTCATATGCCGGTACACCTTTCTACATGCGAAATACGGTACAGACTGGCAAAACAAAGGAGGGTCATTTCCATGGAGGGGCATTACAAAGAAAGGACAGTTTGTACCTGTTGACATTGATAAAACAAAAGATCATAATAATATTAGTGGTAGTCAATTGCACAGCAACATGAATAATTTTTTTTGGACAGACTTCCAAGAAATTAAATTGACCAATAACAGCGCGGTCAATTAGGTACCCCAAATTGAAGTTGCAGCAGTAACAAACTTTTTTTCGCAACAAACGTTTCCGCAACAAGCACTTCAGAAGACCTCACACAGTCGCGTTATTAATCAGATGCCGCGACTATCGGCATGTGGAAAAGTGCTACGAGGCCTGCGTCGGATCGTTGATAAGAGGGATTCTGCTCTTATCAACGATCCGACGCAGGTCTATTGGGGGCTAGAGTTGGAGCGACTTCGAGCGACACTCTACACAAACCGCCCTCCCAAGTACCGACGGCGAAAAGATCGCTGGTTGAAGCTGTTGCATGACCATGACTACATGAATGAAATCGAGTTTCACGACTACTTTCGACTTGACCGCGACGTGTTTGTTCGCCTAGTGGAATTAGTCAGAGCTGACCCTGTCTTAGTTTTAAAGGGAACCAAACCCTTTCGTGGTGATGCTGAACTGCACATGTCCGTTTTGCTGTAGTGTTTCCTAGGTACATACGGCAACGACAAATCGGGTATTAAAATAGGTTGTTTCCTGGGAATTGGAAGCGGGTCTGTTCACAATTACCTGTTTCGAGCATCAGAGGTCGTATTGAACCTTAAGGACGTCACCATCACGTGGCCTGATGAAATTTAGAGACGTACGATTTCGAAGCGGATGCAAGACAAGTGCGATTTGTGAATTGCGTTGAGATCACAGATGGAACGTTATTTCCGCTTGCATCAATGCCTCACCACCATGGAGAAAATTATTACAGCCGAAAAGCATCATATGCGGTAAATGGATTGGTATGTGAATTGCGTTGAGATCACAGATGGAACGTTATTTCCGCTTGCATCAAAGCCTCACCACCATGGAGAAAATTATTACAGCCGAAAAGCATCATATGCGGTAAATGGATTGGTAACTTGTGACGACCTCGCACGAATTCGAAACATTGTTGTCGGGTGGCCCGGCTCAACCCATGATAACCGTGTTTGGACGAACAGTCCCATGGCACTTCACCCAGAACAGTTTTTCCAGCACAACGAATATCTTCTCGGCGATTCGGCCTTCCAGGTATCAGCAACTATGATACCAGCTTTCAAGAATCCACCTAAAACGAAAAAGAATCGACCCCAAAAGTACTTCAAGAATTAAAAGTGAGCACTGCATCGGGTTGTTAAAAATGCGGTTTCCGTACTTACGTGAAATCAGAGTGAAGCTAAGTAAGAAACGACAGCATATGCGGTGACTGATTCGCTATGTCACGTGTGCATCCATCTTGCACAACCTTCTCATCGCTGAACCCATTCCAGCTGAGTGGCAAGACGAGCATGAGCAGCTAATAACTGGAAAACTTGACGACGATGACGAGCTGAATGCACCACTTCCACGTAATGCGGAGGGTGATGAAAGACGCAATCAGCTTCTGGTATATTTACTCGAGCTGAGGTCTTAGTGACAACAGAAAGTCGATTTCAGTTTTGGATATACCTTCATCTTGCCATTTCTTACGCTCGCGGAGTAGAGCGATTTTTCGCTGCTGGCGCCAATGTTCCGTTTTCTCTTGTAGTTTAGCGGCTTGAGTTTTTGTTTCTCCGATGCGAGCAGTAGCAAGAAGAAATTCATTTTCCATGTGTTGTCACGATAAATAAATTCCTTCTCGCGGAGACTAAATTCTTGTTTGCGTACGTCCAGTTCAGCTAGTTGTTGGTGCCGTTGTTGATCCAGCTGGGCGCGTTTAAGTCTCAGCAGAGCGGGGTGTGATGACAAGTCATCGTTTCGACGAGTTTTTTGTCTGAGACTGGGCGATAGAGATCGGAATCGTTTTAAAGCGATTTGGCGTAGGGCCCTTTGAAGTACCACCAGCGCGTTGATTCGACTCGGCACTTTCATCACTGGAACAATTATCCTCAGTGTCCGCTTTATGAAACGCTTGATCTGTGTTGAGCAGTTGGGCGCGGGTGCTGCCTCGACTGTGCATCGTGTCAAAAAGCTCATAGTATTCAGGACATCTGTCGAGAATGCATCCACGCAGAGTGCTTTCATCATCTACACCTTGGCCAGTGGCTGTAAGCCAATCCACGGCTCCGCGGAAAGCTGTTTAAGAGAGGCAATCTTGGTCATGACATATTTTGCCGTCCGGACCGTCAGAATTCCTTTGATGGAAATTTACTCACAATTTGCTGTGCGAATCTGGCCTTCACACCCACTGTAGCGATCATAATTGTATCCACTCGTAATCTAATCCATGAGCACGCTTAAAGTACTGGCATCTTCGGTTGGTCCATCATTATGCCACAATTCGCGCTTCTTTCCCGGGTGCAGCTAGCGCTTTTGCTTGCTTTAATAGAGCGTTATAACAGTGTTTACTGCATGCAGCTTTACTAAATCCGATGGGTGCACCAAACTCAACGAACATGGATGCAACACAAGCAGCGTGCACTTCACGATCACATCCAGGTCTACTGCATGTGAGCAACGAGCATCATTCGCTTGGTTTCGTGATCATATTACATTTTTTCCACTTATAAACTGAAGTGGACAAGTTCTCGCTGACGACTACAGCATCTGATCGAGTCATGGCGTTCATGTCGGACGTCTCGCTGTTTATGGATTTGGTTTTAGTCGAAAAGCTGTCAGCACTAATTCATTTGCCTGTGTGAATGACAGCCGAGTCAGAATCAGCACTGTCGCTCTATAATAAAATGGAGTGAAGATTATTCATTAGCAAACCCTTATAGTGAGCCGTTATGCTTTGATTAAGTTGTGTCGTCGTCAAAAACTGTGGCCTTGCTGTGCTTGAATGCGCTTTACGAGCGTGCGGAGCGGAAATGCCAATTGAAGTTGAGATCTCAGACGACTGTAATACTTCGGCAGCGGTTGGCTCTCCTTGTTCCTTATCCACTAGTACTGGTTGATCCATCGTCTGTGTCCTTTCCCTGATCTGTGTACCGCTGCATCCACCAACAGCTTCGATACGTGCGTAAGGAGTGGAGTATGGCGGCAAATTGTCATTGCTGGGGTCTTGATCGGACACTTCAGGCTGGACAGCGGCAGCGTGACTCATTCGAGCACTTGTTCTCGGCTTCTTGGGAATACTGGCGCCTGCAGGAGTGGACGGGGGCGCGTGTGTCTTTGGCTTCTTGCCCATGCTTGGTCACTACAACTGTAAGTCCGCACGCGCAAACTTTTGTTTCCTGCTGCTGCGCTCCTAACTGTGTGAGTTTGGCGCAGGTTGCTGAAAATAAACTGACCAATCAAAACGCAGGCAAAAAAATGTGCCTTGCTGTCAAGCCAAAATTCCTCTTGTTTGACTACTAGTATTATATTACTAGTATTATCTTTTGTATTATCAATGTTAATACTAGTAATATAGTATTATTAGTATTAATACAGAGTGTGTCCGTTGCAGAGGATTGTCGAATAGAATATGGTGCTCTGTTGAATTAGATGAACGAAACGCAGGCAGAGGACGTGTTTAAGACCGTTATACGATGGAGGCGTTGACGTATTCTTAACCAGAAAAGAAAGTCATGCGAAGTGTAAGATTAGGCTGCGAAGTAGCAACATGAATATGTTCAAGGTTGAATGCAGCTGCGACTTCTACTAAATTTGCTAACTAAACGCAACATGTTGCGAGTTCCATATATACTCCAGAATAATTGGTTTGCAGCTGTTACCCGAGTAATTTCACTGTGGACTCTAGATTGAGCGTACGACCGTGTTCAGCAACATATTTGTGCTCTGTGAGAGTGTCGAAATCATCCCACAGCCCCACCCGCATTTCTAGGCTCGACACCACAATTTGGCGAGGCATTGGTGACAGTGCAGCCACCGTCGTCTACAGTGGTACGTACTGTGGTACCAGAAGATATGGCGTTTCACGAGCCCAACGAACATGCACGCTACTGGGGGTATGCATATAGATATTAAACGATTGTTTGTACGTTTAACGTAGAGTTTAAAGTGAAGAAGGCGCCCGATCTGTATTACGTTAGCTCATAAAGCTCACTAGTTTGACTTACTCGCCTTGTGTCCTCGAAAAACATGCGACCTGAACGATGAACTCTTTGTGCAGACCTTTCCACACAAGCCACACTTGAACTCGCCCATCGTGTGATCCGTAAGACGACGCTTCTTCTGATTATTGGCAACATCAGGATTTATTGAGCAGTAGCGGCAATCCCTACGAATTTTGTCTGAGTCCAGACACTTGAAACCACAGTGCTTACAGGTTTTGTGGGGAGGCAGAACACTGCTCCTATATCCGTTTCCACTTGAGCCGTGGGTAAGACAAATAGCAGTGGCTACGATGGTTTTCACGAACGAACTCAAGACCACCGTGCACCTGATCTCCACGAAAAATGACGCAAAAGCCGACTGGAATTTCCACGATTCTGGCAGCAGCATCGACACGGACGTCGAAGCATCCATCGAAAACACGCAGACGTATCCTTCCTCCAACGCAAAAAAATGCTGGCTGGCACCCGGTCTTCATCGTTCTTCTTGGCGGCAGCGACGACATTGCGAGAATAGTCTTGGTGTGGTTCTTGATCAACTCCGTAGGCTGGGAACGCACGAACAAAAAGTAGTAGGGCACCACTCATCGTCGAGGCACGCTCTCACTTGACGGAGAGCTTTCTTCAACTCTCTAATCGCGGCTGATGACGAGATTGCTCACAAAGTGGTTTATTGTCCCGTCCACCGACCCCAAGGCTGGAAACGCACGAACAAAAAGTAGTAGGGCACCAGTCATCGTCGAGGCACGCTCTCACTTGACGGAGAGCTTTCTTCAACTCTCCAATCGCGGCTGATGACGAGATTGCTCACAAAGTGGTTTATTGTCCCGTCCACCGACCCCCTTAAAGACAGGAACACAGGTCCGTGAAGCTGTATTTGTGCATATTGTTGAGGATACAGGGATCGAGCTGGAGGTCTGCCACCAAAGCCGGCGGCAGGAAGAGATTGCTTGGTCTTGGGCGCCATTTTGCAAATGCAACAGACTTATCCACTTATCTTGATTTTATTATGTAACCTCACGTAATGGATTTCGACAAAATGCAACGAACACGGTCTGTATTAGCATTATTAATACTATATTATTAGTATTAATATTATTAATACTACATTATTAGTAGTAATATTGTTAATCCAAAATATAATACTAGTAATACAATATTACATGTATTATGATCTTTTGTTTTATTAATGTTGAAACCAAACAGCAGGATGGGCCGTAAACATACTGTTCTTTCTTTGTAATGACCCTCCCTGGAAATGGCCCTCCTTAGTTTTGCCCCCAATATCAGCGGACGCGGGCTTCGCAGTCACGTTAGGGGTCCGCTGGACTTTGACAGACACTAATTTGGTGCTCCAAATTTGAACAATTAGAGGACTTTCGGAACGCTTGTTGAGTTTAGTTTCGAGTTGAGGCAGGTCGTTTTTATGTAATCTCAATTTGACGAGCACATGTTGTTTCGGAACCATTTCCACTTTCAGTTTCACATTTAAAGGCCTCTTCGCCGCCAGCACTTCCCCTCAGCACCAATATGAGAGATCAGGCTGCTGCAGCTTTCATCGACTCCCAGGTTAGGACGCCAGCCTCAACAACCGACATCGAGGGAGGAGTACAAGACCCGGACGTTCTCAATCGACCTCCATTGCGCCAGAAATTTGCGGCTGTCGATGATATTGTGCTGCTGAAGGCCGTGAACTACTTCCGCCCTTGGACGGCTCCAACGGGTACCTCTAATGGTATAATGAAAGTATTTGACGATATTGCTCTGTACTGCCGTAGTGATGCTACTTTTGGGCTGAAGAAGCCAGGGACAGCAATGCGAACACGATTTACTACCCTTGTGAGTCAGTTTCGAGCCGACCAATGCCAATCCATGCGCAAATCAGGGACCGTCGAGGAGTACGAAGAGCGAGAAGTGCTGCTTCAGGATATTGTCACCTTGATGGATGATTGGAAAGAAATTGAGGACACTAAAAAAGAAGAAAAGAATGCCAAACAGCGGGGTATCGAGAGTTCGGGTGCTATGTTACGACGACTAGCAATGGGCGAGCTAGAAGAAAGCTCAAGTGAAGATTCAGATGGCATAGATTCTGTGAATCAGCTTGATGGAGCTCCAACAGTGGCGAAACATGCAGGCGATCCGATCCAATCGGCGTCATTCGCGAGAAATTTAAATTTACCACAGGTTACCATATCGACTACACCTAAAAAGCGAGCCAAAAGTACAGCGCGTACGGGTTTCAGTGGTCGAAAGAAAAAGGTCACAAAACGCGAACAGCTTGGTGTAGTGACTCAGGCTCTCGCGGGTGCTATAATGGGTGCCGATGGAGAAGACACAGCCAAGTACGCGTTTAAAACTAAACGCATGGATTTTGAGCGAGAGCAAGGAGAGAAAAAACTCCTACATGAAGCAGAAGAGTCGGAAAAACGCCGTGTCCACGAGCGTCAAATGGAGGAGCATCGATTAAAAGCAGAAACGGAAAGAGAGAAAAGGATGCATGAATTTATTTTGAAGATTTTAGCTCAGCAAAAGTCTAGCTAAGTGGGGTAGCTTGCGAGGTGTCAGCGCCAAGGTACACTTCTAAAGACGGCGGCATTAATCCAAAATACATCGAGATTTGATTTCCCAATGGCTGCAAGCATGTATGACAGTTGAGTAACAGTACGGCCACGTAGAAGTTGAGCCCCACTGGTGATTGGCGTACGCGTTGCTTTTTATCGAAGTTCATAAACTCCCACAGCACTTTGAGTCTCCCGAAACCCCACTCGACTCCTTCTCTCACGCTACTCATGCGGCCGTTAAATTCGACACTTGACCCGCTTTGAGACGTCGAAGGGCAGCAAACAAACGTGCTGCACCCATATGCAGGATCTCCATAGATGAGTTTACCATTGAAAGTCCCGACTTGGTCTTCTGCCATTACGTCTAGCACACCACTTAGGCATAACAACGTAGAGTCATGCTTTCGACCTTCGACTGGTCCGTAGATACTCAATATTAATCCGTCCGGTGCTTGAATACTCTGCCAGTTAAAGCAGTGTCGCCGGGGATGCCCGTTGTAAACGGAACGCTGCAGGTTTTCGTTTGGAGTTGCTGCATGCTCTCGTGCACTAGGTCGTGATATGTACTGTTTTGTACCATCAATAAACCCCCAACAAGTTTGAAGGGGTGCACCTGCAGCATGTATTGCTTTACAGTAGCTGTCAATGCGCTCTTCAAGCAAATTACTATGAAAATACAGCAGCTCACAGTGTTTATCGTACAGAAGCGACACTGTAACAGCTAGAATTCTGCTATACGCCGAGGTAGACCTTCCAAACTCGGTAGCAACGGTTAGAAGTTTTGAAGCTTCTGATAGACGACGACACACCATTGCCAAAGCTTCGACTCGAGAAACTCTGTCTCCAGTAGGGGTTATTACACCATCCCTCGGTAACTGTAACTTGCAGGCTAGAAAACGCAATTCACGTACGGTAAAGCGAAAGCGAACCTTCGCCGTAGCATCATCCAGCATAGTGTCAAAAACTCGCGAGGGATCAATAGACGGGGCTGCATCGCGGAGTCGGAAGCAGTGCAGGCGGGTTAATGTCTTCATCACACGAACGAATCGCTTTTTGTTCCCGTGCGCGTACAGCCATGCCTGGCTAAGTATCAATAGAGCCTGGCTAGCGGTTAGCTTAGGACCAACAAACATTGCTGGTGGGAGCAGAGGAATTCTGAAAGTAAACTGCGAGTTGAGCTAACTTGGCCATTTCCTTAAACCTATACCCTCTTGAGATGAGTTTCACACCCTAATCCATGCAAAACTGAAAGTGAAGCTGAATCG
>JAIKVB010000837.1:0-18770 GCA_024679045.1 Phytophthora brassicae
CTCGAATATATTGATCACTTTGCTATTTGCTTCCTTTTGCACAAAGCCTTCCTCCACTTCGCTCCTCGCTCCGCTACTCGCAGTCTTCGTACAACGCTATCTCCTAAAGTGCTCAAGAGCTCTCGTTGAGAAAGCTCTTAGAAGAAACTAAGCCCACTGGTGGGAAGAGACCTGGGACATTGCATGCTACTCCAAAAGGCTGCGACCGTACAAACGGTCACAGATGACGACCTCTAGGGGTTGACATCGACGTCGGCTGACTACCATTAGGTAGCAGTGGGCGACAGGTGTGGGGTGATACAGAGGCTCCCTACAGGACGGACATAGGAAGTCGTTAGCGAATAGGGTTAAGTGACATATATGTACCTCACTGGAAAACGCAAGGAGGTACCCAAATCTATCTGTTTTGGTGCTTGAACGTAAACGAGAGGGGCTCACCAGGACCGGCGCGTCTTGGTGTGTGTGATCTTGAATACATTAAGGCTTTCAGGTCCTCCGTGCTTTGATATTTGAGCTGTTACGCGGGGTTCACCACGTCCTCATGCCTGGATACTTGGTTGCCGTTGAGCGCTCCGAGGGTTACCAGGTCCTAGGCGCGCCTTGGCTCTGTGTTGTCAGGGACGCGACTTTTTCGAGCACGGAGGGTTGCCAACCCCCGCACCTTGGTGCTTGAACGTCTTGAGAGCGAGGGGTCACCACGACCTCGTGCCTTCGTACTTGTTGCTTCATGAGCGCTTCGAGTCCTCGGACGCCTTGGCGTTGTAATCTTCTTGGATGTAAGTGGTCCGCCAGGTTCACCGCAACCCGGTGTTCATTTTGATCATAGACAAGCGAGGGTCTTCAGGCCCCGAATGCTGCAGCTTGTAGCTAATCTTGGTGTCAATGTCCAAACTCGGTACGGTTTACGTGCTCGGCTCACTGGAACATCCCATCTCGCATTATCGTCCCCACGCTAGGGGGACTTCATCCGAGACGCGAGATCTTCTGAAGAGGCGCTAGAGTATACCAGAAACCACTTATGCCAGAAGGCTCAAAAAGCGAAGTGGTATGTAAGGAACACTAATGGTACTTGAACAAGCAATCGGAATCAGGGCTATTTTTTCTCTTTTGCTTGATAGATCGAACGAACGATGCCTGCAAAATCGAGAACATCATACTCCATGGCCGGATCTGGTGCACTGACCCTTGCAACCTGTCTAGTTTTAGAAATGGCAATAAAACCTCAAAGACTGGTACCTAAAGCCAGCGCCTTAGGGGCGTTCTTAACAGCGGTAGAATTGTAGAATATTTTGCCAAGGTCGAAATGTGCCAGAGGCGTGACACACTACCGCTGCGACTGATCCGTTGTGGACATGTATTCGATCAGGACATATTGGGGGCCAACGACGCAGTATACAAAATGAGGTTAAACAGTATAATGGAGTGAACTACCCCATCAGCGACTTCTTACGGCTGTCCTCGACCTGGGTAACTACTGAGATATAAATCGATAGAGGAAGCTCTCTCGCTTCCATTGAGTGTCTTAAGCACTGCAATGGTCTTATATTTCAAAACTTATTGTTCTTCGAAGCCACCCTTCCTTCAGGCCACCTGAAGCATCTGTTTCCATGATTATCCAGGCACATTTATGCTCGGCTGCTGTATGGTCAATTTCGGTGTTGACAAAGACGTCTATCTGTTTCGTACTTCCTGCCTACCCCCCCCCCCATTTCTTACAACCACTAGACGTCGGTGTGTTCGAAACCTTCACGGCACTGTACAACAAGGCGTCGCCCAGTATGCTGTAAATCGTAACGTTGCTCTACCGGTTCGTATTGTTATGGAGAAGTCTACTGATTTTTTTGAATAAATCCCTTACAAATGCCCCTGAGTGCACCGAGACTCTATTGACATTGTCCCATTTTCCAAGACACCAGCAGCTCCTTCTTCCCAGCCCTTAGGTCTTCTTCTAGCAATGGTCTCCGTTATCCGATCGCCTCGCCCGACGCTCACGACGGCCCAAGTTACCGGTTTTTATTCAGCTGTGCCGCGGTGACTTTTGACGAAATTCTTCCCAAATACTCTCGTTGTCGTTGCGACACGGTTAGAAAACAGACTCGCCGTAAAGGGATCACCAACCTCATGCAGCATGTCACACGGGAGCATCTGGACTTTGAAGTACAAATGCTCGAGGCTACGAAAGCCGAGACGGGGTCTCCGTTGAGCTACGTGTAGCGCTCCTCAGAATGTGGATTGTCCTAAGCAACCTACCACTCAACTTATGTGAGAACCGCTCATCGAGACAGTAAGCTTAATGCTAGTTTCGCTACCCTGATAAAAGTCAGTTGGCCCTTTGTAACAGTCCATCTGCTATATGTTAGATATAGCTATACAAATTTGGATCCAAAGTGGTTGAAGATGGTGCGCGCTGGAATGGAAGGTGTCGCAATGGCAAAACCTTTGAAATATATGAGCGCTTTGGGTTTATCCTAGATGGCTGGACCCACTTAGGTGAGCACCATATCGGGATATTTTCTTGCTATACGCTGAATGGTAAAGTAAAGACGCCCCTTCTATGCATGGCCCTCTCGATCAAGGATGACGACGATTAGTCTGCTGTTGCACGCAGAGAGTTCCTAGCCAACATGCTGCATCGTGACTATGGTAAACAGCTGGACCGGTGCGTGTTCATCGTTGACGACAAATATAGCGTCGACAGACTACTCGCTGCCTTAATTGACGTTCCCTTGGTTGGCTGCTTAACACATACTCCTTCGTGCTGTGCGACAAGATGTGCAAGCTCATGAGTCGGACCTCGTGGAAGTACAAGCGCTGATTATCACGATACGGACGCTGACTCAGACAGGTACGCTTTGTAACATTTTGCTAAATGTTATGTGCTATTTCCGAATGTTTTAGGCTGACTATTTACTATTATCTATTATTTTTGAATTATTTTTAAGTTAAAAACAAATCTTCAACCTTCAACATGCTGCATCGCTACTTCAGACTTTTGGAGCACCTCAAAGCTGATGACGATGACATCACATACCTTCACCCCGGACCAACCTGCAGTCGTTGCTGCGCAGCCTTATCAAAGAGCTCAAAGACATCGAGTCGATGTCGAAAATTCCTCCAAGGAATTGACGCTGATATGCTCGACGTCAGAGAGTGGTTTGATGGCCGCATTGCCGTCAAATACTAGCACGCTGCCTATCTCAGTATATTTGCATTAAAGCTACTTTATTATACTATATATTAACGTTTGTGTAATTCGAGGGCCGAAAACTGACATTGTACACAGCCCGGACTCTGAGACGGGCTGATCTCGCGTGATTCGAGGGAAAACCAGCCGGATGACTCGGTCTGAGTAGGCCGCTCTACATTATTTTGCTGTATTTGGCCCATTGGAGCCTCTAGCCGAGGACAAAGATGATGGCTCCTACGTTGATCGAATCCGGAAACGACGTCGCCTTAAGCAGAGCGAGCAGCTCTACGACCTGCAGTACCACCACCCACCTTAAATGTGGTCTAGAGGTTGTTTTAGCCTTGCACGCATCACGTTCGGCCATGCACATGGTTTCACCCGATCACAATCGAGAAGCTTGTGTTCCTGCGTCAAACCGTACGGTACTGGGATGTGGTTTGTGCTGACAGTTTGCGCAGCTAAAAATGCAACTTTCAGTCATGAGCTCTCCTTATTGATGTGTTAATGAATCTGAAAATCATTACCTATGTCGATATTTATCCGTGCCGCTCAGCATTGGAGTGAGGCAGGCTCCTGGCGCCTTCGGGCCCGGGTTTGGAAATTTTCGCTCACTAATCCTGCTGTTGTGGTCGAAAAATAAAAAATAGTATTGTACTGACATGCGGCTAAGATGCATAATATTTAACAGAATACACTGGCAAACGATGATAATTTTTAATACACAATGTATTGTATGCGGTTCACATCTGCTGGTAGACGACGGACACTTAACCTACGTCCCAATAGATGCGGTTAGTGGGCAAAACCAATAGCATCTTGACATGAACAGATAGGTGTGTGGCATCAGGATCAGCTCCGCCTGTGGGAACAGACGTTCACAGCAATTGCTGGTCGGAGAAAATTTGAGCCCAAGCTTGGCGTATGCCGCTGTCATTGAGGTCGCCAGTAAAATTGAAAAACATCGCCAAGTCTTCGTCTTCCTGCTGCTCTTCAAAATTGAAAAACATCGCCATGTCTTCGTCTTCCTGCTGCTCTTCGTTGCACCGTTACTTACGCTGCGATCGTGAAGCCGAGACCGCCGTAACCTTCTCAAATTTCGTTAGTGTCTCATGCTCGTTGCCACAATGCTCGCCATCAATAATCTGTGACAAAATATCAAATTAACACCATAAGAATATATAAACTGCGAGCGCTAGTAGTGATAAGCGCGTTAACCACCACAAAAATACAATATCTTGACAGTAGCGTCCTCCAAAATCTGCGAATGAACAATTTTTGCCAACGCCATTCAGGAGAGCTTCAGTGACGGGAAACGGTGCGCCACAAAGTCAATTAGTACCCTCACGTCTACGAGGTCAGCTTTTCCGCTCGAAGCTTGATCGTAACGCTGTTAAAACTCTTAAACTCCTCAAGAAGATCCTCAATACGATGATGCATGGCCGCATTGGGGTCAAATCGACGCCGCCTCGACCTTCTTGGCATGATCAGGAATAGCACGCACAAATTAAACCGGTGTAACGAACAGCCAATCAAAGGAACCTGTAAAAGTGTCCCAGCCGCCCGATTATTGCACAGTTGCCACATATTAGAAACGCCAGCGCAGTCTCGAAAATTGCGACATTTGTTTTCATGAATTTTCAATGTGATTGGGCCATTTGGTCGCCTTCTTCCATTGGTGACATCACCCACAAAGGTTGCTTTATCTTATCTTTAACAAGTAGACAGCAAACAGAGCGACGTAGTGCTCAAAATTGTTTCCATCCATCGGAAATCAGGCCGAAATGTTATGCAATCTCAGAGGTAATCTTGCGTTGAAGCGCCTCAACCACAGCAGCGAGGTAGACCTTCAGAGTCTTAAACAAATACGCTTTAACTTTGGCATTGCTCTGGTAAGTGGATTGTCGATTCACATAGAGGCATCATATGCTCGACAACCCACTCCATCCAGCAATACATGTTGACTGTCATAGGGCTGACGAAACCGTGCACCGTGAGAGACCCAGTCTGCTCTGGTGGGTGTCAAAGTCGTTCTTGCATTTAGCATGCTACTTCGTCTAGTGACTCACAAGTTTGTCGCATCAACCTGTTTGAGCTGTTGCAGACGTAGTAATAGTTATTATTAGCTGGAAACCGAACAGTGCTATACTCGATACGGTTGTCATAATACATTGAGAGGGGCTGCTAGATTGAGATATGAGGTCATCTTACAGGAAAGAACAACCAACTTATTCGATGGCGAACACCCACTCGCTTCTACTTCTTACCGTGCACCGGTTCGAATTAACCGTACCGGTAGCAATATGTTGGCCGACATAATAATACTGCTTAATAGGAACGACTAATGTACGATATATTGGATAAAATCAATTCCTATATTTTTATACTAAAATATTTTTTTCCGACCACTGAGGCGCCATGCAGAAATATGTGAGCTACAGCCAGGCTCGAGTTTCGATCGGAAATCTCTACAACATGCAGGTAAACTGGCCGATTCTTCAGAACACATTCCCTTTTCCACGAAGTGCGGGTAATTTAACTGCATCTTAACAGTAGACCAAGGACCATGTTGTGTGTGCGGAATCAAGATTGGAAGGAAGGGAAAACAGCATCAGCACGGTTCCAAGAATCATTCGAGTGCTCTGGAGCCGGGTGCAACTATTTGTTAATCAGCGTAGTTCTAGACACAGGTGGGAGCTGGGAGAATCAATCATTAAGTGCCATCACGGCCTTGAACGTAGACTTGTATATGGTAACGTTTTTCCGTGGAGATACGTCTGGCCTCGACGGTCTACTAGGTGAGGATATTAGTGATCAGTGGATTAGAACTAGGCACACAGAAGCGCCGTAACTACCCCTAAGACGAACACGCTTTCACAGTCTGAATGTTTTTAACATCTCCAACAAGCACCTTCTGAAAAGAGAAGCGTGTTTTAGAAATTCGACTAGCTTGCCAATATATTGTAGAGTTTGCCCGTTTTAGTCGAGCATTCTAGCTTTTATGCTAAAGTCTATTACGCAATCCTTTCAGAAAGTGTAGAATGGATACACGTACCCACTACAATTACCATTCTACCGCTGTTAAGAACGCCCCTTAGACCATGTGTCCTACAATTGTAAGGGAACCAATCAATACAACTAGATACAAAATATTTCGCTCTGTAGTCCTTGAACCATTTAAAATGCTATCACTTTAGTACATGTCCCATCATAATGCGGCATAATTACAAGCAGCAATGTAGTGCCTGGTCAGTAGCATTTTCTCATGATTCCACTTAAGTCTCAGGGAAACTACGTCGAACCCGACCGAGCAGAGATAGCATTTTCTCATGATTCCACTTAAGTCTCAGGGAAACTACGTCGAACCCGACCGAGCAGAGAACGTTGCTGAATGAAGAATACGATATATACGTTTATGCGCGTCATCGTCAAGCGTGGCACGTTTCCTCGATGCGAGCCCCTCGGGTACACAACTATTTATGCGCGTCATCGTCAAGCGTGGCACGTTTCCTCGATGCGAGCCCCTCGGGTACACAACTTCTTTGGATCTCATCAAAATACGATTATGAAACGGAGAGCAACGCCGTCTCATTCGTGCAAGAACTGACGCTGAAACAAGATAGGGAGCCAGGAACCTGATGCCATGGAAGAGTTCTAGAAGAAAATATTAAAAACAATGACCTTCACGTACACCGTGGTAGTCACCTACATGCTCGAGTACCTCCCTAGACTCCTGTGTGCCATGCTGGTGGGACACAACCACTTTCCCGATACGAAACGTTACGTAGCTGCTGCCAGGCTCTCCACTGTGGGGTTTCCAACGTATTGGCACTCTCCATTGGTAATGGGATCCCCTCTGCACTTAATACATTGTCCTCCCAAGCCTACGGAGCTGGGAGACTGGACAAGCTCCGTCTGTATTTGCAGCCTTTAATTTTGTCGTTGGGATTAGTCTCGTGCATGGTTTCTTCATCAATTGGTATACCAGAAACTCCAGTTTCTGGAGTGAGTCGCCTCCACAGAGTTGCAATCAAATCGTACTTGAGGCGTAAACGTGATGTTTACTAGCCAAAATCCTGTTTTTGTTGTATACGGTAGCTCTCATCAGGAAATGTTTGAACCTGAAAACTGGAATTTCTTATGAAATTTGTTCAGCCCTCAGGGTTAACCGTCAAAGCATGACACTTTTCTATCTGAAAGCAGCAGCGACGATTTTACAAAACCCCATTATAGTGACTAAGTTTCAGGAGTTTCTTTGCGTCGAGAACGTGCGAGATTGTATAGGTGTTTTCTCACGATTCACCACTCGTTCGTGCTCCCCTTCGTCCCGCCACATGTGAAGAGAAGACGACGTTTGACCGGAACGTCCTGGAGGTGGGGGCAATTCAAGTGATAAAGCTGTGCAGGTCGACGATCGCAAACGTAACTGGATCGAGAATACAACATTGGCGTTTATACGGGTTGGTGCGATGTAAAAAAAACGTGGGAAGACGGAAAAAAAAACCGGCATGGTTAACGAGCGTAGCTGCTGCAATGCCGCGAGCCTGGGGTCAACGAGATGTTGCATGTGGCTGTCTATTTGCTCGATATCCTATCCCCATCAACCTTAGAAATTACATGCCTCTAGATCTGATGAACATCTTCGACTTGTTCAAATAATAGCTAGCTAAGACGCTCGAGTATCGCGTTACGCGCCTTGCAGAATCTAAGTGAGGCGGATTATTGACGATCCGTTCTATTTGCCCTCCTCGCTCGTCTTAATTCATTTGCATCCGCGAAGACTGGTCGCGGAGGACCGCTTGGATTGATGTGAGTGGCTCTCCCAGATTTTTGACGATATGACACTGTTGGTTGGTAAGATGCTTGGCTCTAGTCTCGGTAAAACCATATGCGGTCATTAAAATGAATTTTTGTGCGTCACTCTGTCCCTACTGCTGCTGCTGCGGTGCTGTTTGCTCGCTCAAGTGCCTGGGCTCGATGCAAGGGGTAGTCAGCTGGGCTCCGACGCGTGAAGGGTTCGCGATGGCTGATGGCGCGTGTTGTACGTGATCGAGTAGCGCACTCATGTACGCTCGTACCTGAGCAGTAAGGGATGCTTCTTGCGTGGTGAATTGAACTCGGTTGATACCATTACGCTGGAGGGGATGCACTCAAAATTATGTTAATGTTTGAGTTAGCTTTGAAAACATTTCAGATATCAAGTGGATAATTTCCAATCGCTAACATTGATCTATTTTGCCAATGAGATTTGCTGGAAATGGAGCGAAAAGGTAAAGGTGCTGCAAAGTGGTCGTGCTTTCCCGCCTAAATCGATAGGAGCAATGGATCAATAGATCCTCGAGAGCAGTGCTCTAGAGGTTTTGGTGCTCCCCACATTCGCACAAACAGGGCTCCCTGTTTGGACGTCCAAGGATTGTCAGAGCTCATACGCGTGAAGTAGTCTGTATCACCTGGCTTGCATTTGCTCGGTGTTGTCTTCTTTACTCGAACGTTTGAAGTATCGCGTCGGTAGTTTGTTTTCACGGGGATACTGTCGAATGAGACGAGGTACGGAATAGTAAAGTTGTCACAGGCTCCCATGTTATATCATCGCTCCGACCAACCCACTTGCACATGTCCTTCTTCAGTGATGCTTTCTCTTATCCTTCTTCAGTGATGTGGTGGTCGAGAGTCATCTCGATGAGATGACCTTCCGTGCCGTCCTTGAGCTGAATTGTTGACATCGTACTATCCCGTTGTAATCCGAGTGTGTTTTATCGGATTTTGTTCAATGCAATTGTACAAAAACGGGTTGATTCCAAGCTCCTTTAGCCTTCTGCGCAAACTGAGCTGCTCTCTATTCCTGGTCATCCTCTTTCAACGTCTCCACGTAAAGTGCAGTATAGGTCTCTTCATGGGTAATAGTAACGAACTCTACATCACGCATGCGAACAACATTATCAGCTATTTAGGGTATAAAGCTGCTGTCAAGTCGAGTCAGGGTAAAGCCATCGAGGATAAGATTCAGGGATGTATCGGGTCATCTGTGACTTCAACGCAAGCATAATTCACGGGGGCACTGGCAAACCAGACTGATTCGGCGTTCCAAAGCCAGAAAAGAAAGAGCTGAGGTATGTGTGTGTAGTAGTGATGTTTTAACAATATTCTTCTAATATTGTTTTGAAGTTCTATCGCATCAAAGCCCCAGCATCAGCCAGGGTTTTGCGATGAGCTAAGCAGCTTTCTTTTCGACCAAGTGGATACACCCCTACTGCCCTCAGCGTTCTCAGCTAGCCCACAGTTGGCCGAAGAAGATTTACAATCTATAGGATTTCCATGCAGTTTGGCAGTAATACCGGGACGAATGCAGCTGAGTAACATCCAGACAATATGAAAAGACTAGAAGCGGAGGCGCTGCGACAAGTACGACCAGTTGCGCAGTGTGCTTGTGAAACAATCGAAAGCCACTCTTATTCAAGTTAAGGAGCAACAAGAACAAAGGAAAGAGAGTCGTCGTCATCATTCTGAGCACATGTCAGTGCTAAGATAGCTTCTTGTAGATTTCCAGTCATCGACGCAATCAGGTAACACCTAAGACAAGACATGAAGACAATTTGGTATTAAAGATATCTATAAGTGTACTAATGCTTAAGATTGTTCTGAATATGTTTGCCTGCCGTGGCTTCAGGTTCTGTGTATGTCTATAAAAAGCAGACTGATAGTTTCAGTCTAATCTAAAAGTGTGGAAATCATTTGGGAGGCCCGCCCTTTTTATATAAGGAAGCAAACTAGTTACAGGCAGAGAAGCAGGGCGGTTGTCATGTCTGAACTACGCTTTCTCAAGCTAAGATGCGTGTGACTCCGGTAACACCTTCCGCGTCTATTAGCGGATTTGGGAGAAGACTTCATGGCTTTATTTCTATGTAGCCGTTAGCAATAAATGATTGTGTAACATACGGTATAAATCCGCTGCCACTGATTAAACAGGAGCCATGCGCTCGACCAATAAGCAGCGTCGACGATACTGTACACTGTCATCAATCGATCCGAAGTAGTTTGAAAGTGGCAAAAGACGACGTTCCTGTTAAATGCACCGAGTGTGACCCATCCAAACTTTTAATTAATTGATCCGGAGTACAAGTGTTGTCTCTACACTCCACATTCTAAAAATAAAAAAGCGCTTGTGATACAGCCTTAGTGAATTAATAGCATAGCCGTGTGGGGTTTGAAATGCCTGCCATCGTGTAAATCGAGGACTGTCCCCCCCACTGTAGAATGATGTGCTGTGTCAAGTTTCGCGCAGCCTATCCTTCAGTGTAGCTCTCCCGCTTTGGCAGAGCCTTTTTATATTGATTGATAATCATGGTCGGGTGTCGTACCACTCTTCGAAGATTGCAGCCGTGTCCGTTTCGAATACGTGAATAATTTCATCATGATTCCGCACATTTTGTGTCAAGTGAAACCAGCACATAAGAGCCGTAGGTTTGGAAGCACTACGGTACACGCGCTAAACTGCGCTATATCAGCGTCCATCGTGACGTAATGCGGCACGAAGTCAACGCCACAACAATATTTTCATAACTTTTCGGAGGCATCAGCCTATGTCGATCTTACGCTTTTGTGATGTACAAAACGTGCGAGGGTATTAAATGACAGCTCTGATCGAAGTAGCATACAGCATGCATCGCGTATTAATTTTTCATCATGTTCTACACACGCAACAAGTTTATGCATTCATATGCTTCTGCACAGAGACGAAGTCCCGAATTTTCTGTAGAAAAGCCATACCCAATCGAAAGGGAAAAGTCTCACAACCGTCACCCAGATGATAGACACTGCCACAACTTCCGGGTCTTGCGTGTGTGGTGTATCGCAAATATGATCAAGGACCACGCGTCAAAAGTTTCGAAATGTTGTTGCTCGTATATAGAAATCATCACACAACCTAATCGTGGAACGCCATGGAGTTTTTAGGGTTCTTGCGTCGCCAATTTTTGACAAAGTCAATCACATGCTGGTCTATAGGAGGGGTCGGGAAGTCATTTCGCATGCACCATCGAAAAAATATTTGAGCAGAGTTTAGCAGCTGTGGTCTTCAAACCCAAACTGAGCTGGTCGCATATGAAAGTTCTCATCTCTGTAGTAACTTCAAGTCGATGGGGATGAACAAGCCATTACTACCCATCAGTGATCTATGTACCTATACATTGCACGGTGACGAGGATAGGCACGAATTGATCTTGTAATTTGCAGTGCAGTTTTCATCAGAATATGTGCCTTCTCCATCTCCACCATTGTTTTGGTTACGACACCACACCGATTTGCACTTGGCAATTCGAGAACGCAATGTGTGTACAGCACTTTCAATGTCGTAATCTTGTTCGAGAAGTGATCGATTGTGCAACCCACGTAGTCTCTTTAATAGTACTATGAGACGGGAGCGAGGCACGAAAGCCAACGAGTGCAGTGGAATATGTAGATCTCCAAATCTTGGTCCAAGTCGCATACCTGGCATTGTCATTATCGCTATCCACCCCAGGGAGGTCCTCGACAAGCGATAACGTTGAGTGTTAGGACTAGCTTTCGCATACTTCCATTTCGCCACACCACTACTAGATTGAAATTCAAGAAGGCGATTGCAGACCTGAAATCCAGGCTATTTGTACTCTTCAGCGCACAAAAAAATATCTACCATAATTTTGTTCATTGATTTTAAAGCCAGTGGTGGCTTTCTTTTGTGCTGTGGGCAGTCACCTATATTAGCGTGAAATGACCGCCAGCGGCCTACACAATAGCTAAAAAGAAGCTAGTAGGGAATTTTTGATTTGTCAAAACAAAATATTAATTAATTGACTAGTTCGAGGCAAGGACGAGTTTCTGTGGTTGGTGGTGGGTCGCAATCATCATAACACAAACAGCAGCAGTCCAAGAAGCATGAAGCATGAAGGAGTATACCGGGAGCGGCGCCAGCCCGTAGGGGCGTTCGCGTGCGGGTGGGGGGAACGCAACCAGCAGCGGCAGCACAGATGGAGTGTAAGTGTGCAGTGGGGGCGAGCAGAGCTGCACGTACAGGTAAGATTGACCGTATTGCTTTAATCTTCAATACTAACTGAGGCTTATTATGTAGTGTAGGAGAAGAATTGACAGCCAGTAGCAGTGTGCGAAAAAAACACGGTGTGATGCCGCTTACGGCGAAAGCGTGCTGTTCTGCACATTGATGAAGACCGTACGAACTTGGTATGTTGTGGCTACAGTGTTACCCTTGTTGTGTTGTCGTGTCATATTGGCCACACCCTTTGGAACGGTTATACATTATGCAATTGTGTATCGTTGTTAACTGTGTTATCTCTGCAAAGACGGAAGAGCGGGGGACGTTGGTATGTCTGGTTCCTTCTGTGTGGTAATCTACTCTGAGACTATGGCAAGCTTCATTTTCGATGAAAGTGCGGTTGTTATCTCTGCAAAGACGGAAGAGCGGGGGACGTTGGTATGTCTGGGTTCCTTCTGTGTGGTAATCTACTCTGAGACTATGGCAAGCTTCATTTTCGATGAAAGTGCGGCGGACAAGTACTTGAAGGCGGCAATTGAAGGCAGGAGCCATACTGGGCCGCAGATTTGAGGAAGGCCCATCGGTCGCTTCCTATTCGGTGACGTACACGTGGCGAAGTCTCCGGACGTAGGAGTCGGTGATGACGTGAACATCGTATAGCGATGGTTCCGCCAAATTTGCCATTGGCATTAATTCTGCCTCACTGTCGCTACTCTCGTCAAGGTCTTTCGGGCGGTACTCGGGACGATAGACGCACTACTTGACGATTGGTCGGGTACCCAAACGACGTCTTCGCCCGAGTCCTCATCCACACGACCAGTGCGTATCAAGGCCTTTTCATTCGCCAGGGGGTCTAAGACGGCTTTATATCCGGGATGGCTACAGCGCTGCTCAGCTCCTTTGCCTCGACGTCGTCAGCTACGCTTTGGGTTTGGCTGCGCTGGGGACGGCTTCGCTTGTTTTGTGCTATATAACGGTGTGTGGACGCGCGACTACTTTGCTTCAGCTACGACGTCTCGTGACTTCTCCTCCGCGACACCAAGCGGCGTCGGGTGCACGTCATAAGAAAGCCAGGACTTGACGTGCTGTCCGCTGATCCGACGTCTACTGCGTGGCACCAAGTACGACATGGCGACTTGAACTCGAAGCTCGCCACGCAGGTACCGTAAAGCCTAATTTGATATTTTCAAACGACGAAAGTTTACCTATTAAATTCATTAAAGCGTTCAGGTCGTGTGTATTGACGACTTGACATACCAAGCTCGCCACGCAGGTACCGTAAATCCTAATTTGATATTATCAAACGATGAAAGTTTACCTAGTAAATTCATTAACAAAGTCATTAAACCCTGACGATCATCCCCGACTTGTTTCAAAATATTAAATGAGTAAGCTGTGACGCACTCTCGTAACGGACAGGGGGAGTATTATGGAGATTATATTAATACTTATTTGGGAAAAGATGAAACTTTAGATACTTTCTAAGTTTGAATGTGTGTATATCACATACCAGGAATATTCCAACTCGGTTGGACTGCTTCCAACCCCTACCGGTAAAAAACGGTATTAAGGTTTTTAAGGTTTTTTTTACCTTGACTACATTTTTCTCCCTACCCATCCAGTCGACCGAAGTCCCCAGCCGCCCACATGCGTTCGCCCCCTATAGTCTCGTTGTCTTCGGCTCCTTTCACCATGTCTATACCCTAGACGTACGCCCTCCGACGCTTTCCGACATGCAGACGGTCACCCTCATCTGTGGTGCGTACCAGTATCTACCTGATACTCTGTGATGTGTGCTATGTTGTACAGTGTGTTGATGTGCTATGCTGTGTTGTGTGTCAGGCTACGCCGTGTGTTTAAATCTACCGTGCGCTGTGCTGTAGCTATGTATAAGGTGTGTGCTCCTGTTGTGCAAGCTACTGATGTGCTGCTTTGACTGTCTAAACGTGTGTTGTGTTGCGGTTTGCTACAGCAGTTCCGGTGGTTTTTTTGTAACTTATATCAATGCCGTGCCCACGGAGCTCGTGTGGATGAGCCTAAGCCTTTGTGGTTTTGGAGGAGCGGGTTCGAATCCCGCCGTGGGATTTTTCGCTTGTTTGTTTTCGCTTGTGAATTTATATGGTGATTTAGGTATGTATCTTCAAGACGTATTCACCCAACATTGTACGTATTGTTTTGCCGTTCTTTAATAATTGATGGCGGGTATATTATGTATGGCTACTTGGTAAATCTCAAGAATGGTGGACGCGCATAATTAGGTGTGGGATCTACAACGTCGCCTTCCAAGAATCGCTCCCGAAATTGACTAAGAAGAGCATCCAAGGTGCCGGCCTTATGCAGTGTACGCATGGCTTTAACAACGGAGCCAACAGCAGTGGCCCGCGATACTTGATCCGTAAAGAATTGCGGCGTCCGCTCTTCGGCCTCGACTCATAGTGCGTGGACTTCTGCCTTATACCCAGTTGACGACGGATCCAGCTTCAGGCCTGAAGGTAAGCATAACATCATGTACACAACAGCATATCTCGATTCGTGAAGTACCGCTTTGCTAACTGTGGTTGACTCGTACATTCGTGGTACAGCAGCAAACCACTCAAACCACACTGTGGATAGTGCCTTCGAGGCACGGTTGCGCACGCGCTTCGGCTCACATTGCGTGGTTTCCTCCACTTGTCGTGGTGTCGGTTGGTAAGGCTGTTTGTCAATACACCCCGCTCTTTTGAACTCCAATGCTGTCAGTCTTTCTTCCACACGCGTTTGACGGAGCAACAGCTCCTCCAGCTGTCGCGCCTGCATCTTCAAGAGCGATATCACGTCGCTCGAGACCTCACTTGCTTTTTCCTTTGCTTCTTCTCAGGAGGAAAAACGCAGCGCGGATTGTGATTGACCACGCCAGTAGCTCAGACGCACGAATATGAACGGTGTCAAGTGCTTCAAGCACGCCAATAACGTAGGGGGTGCTTGGTCGGTGCCTCTGCATCTCTGGGAAGTGCATAATTAGCGTCGTCATCAAGACTTCAAACGCCAGTAGCTCAGACGCACGAATATGAACGGTGCCAAGTGCTTCAAGCACGCGAATGACGTAGGCGGTGCTTGGTCGGTGCCTCTGCATCTCTGGGAAGTGCATAATTAGCGTCGTCATCAAGACTTCATGCACCTGGGGGTCCACGTTCCACTCTGACGCTTGAAACCCGGTTACCGTTTCGAACAGTACACTCTGGAGCTCGTTGGCGCGCGTTTTAACGGCACCTTGCAGGGTGGACAGGTCGGGAAGCCGAGTGCCAGCTTGTGGGCTCCACCCGCTTAACTGACGTGCAACTTGCTGATCCTCATGTGTTGTGTTGAGCCTGTAGGAAAAAGCTTAGCTGACGCGTGACATGTTCCAGCCGCCTCTTTCAACGACCCAATGTGGGCTAATACGACTGCACGCGTTCGCGTGCATGGCTCCACCTCGGCGGAACGAGTGTGACGTAAGACCCTGGGTGAGACCGCTACCTCGTGCAGCTGGCAGCCTTGCAACAGTGATTAACAGCCTATTTATGTATGCTTGGGCACCAGGAGCTTTGCGAGTTTGTGGAGGCTGTGACTGTGAGATTGTAATCCCTTCATCGAGCTCGCTGTCCAGTAGAGCGACCAAACCGAGCTCTTCACCCTCCTCTCCATCAGCATCATTCGACGACAGCAATGAGGAAACAGCGATAAACTGGGGAAGATACGCGGCCCCGGCGCTAATTCGAGGGTCAGTGCAACGGCGAGGACATGTAGCGGGCATGTAAAAGGGTCATTGGGATCTTTGAACAGAGATATACCTTGTTGAGAGGCGGTTTTCACTCGTTTAAAGCGAAGGAAAATCATACCACCTAACGTTAGTATACACACGATAATTATTTAGTTTTATGGACCACAGTGGAGATTTTCACCAGGATAAACACACAGCCGGGCCTTTTCCAATCGTTCAGCATCGGAGCCTCGCCCATACAGATACCACATTAGAGCCACCAACGCTGCGTCCAGGTAGTCGGAGCTAGCAGACGCGTGCGTGTAGAGCGTCGATATAATTGCTTTTAGGTCCTTCTTTGTACACGGCGGGGTTTGTTTCGTGACACCTTGCTCTGGCCTCTTTTCACAGTACATATCTAGTGTGGATAACATTTTTTGGAGCTTCTTAGCTACGCATCGGCTCTGTTGCGGGTACTGGTCCACCAGCCAGCTCTTAACATTCCCAAAGTAGGAAAGGACTGTGTTTTTCGACAGAGCCACACATTGCCTTCCAACCCTTTTCACTAAAAACGACCCATACTTATCCAAGATCACAAACATACTCTTACCACTGTTGTCCTTTGAAATTTGAGCATGTGCTTCTACAAGCGTCACCTCCTTCTTCTCCAAGAAATCCTCAAAAGACTTGATAGCAGTAGACCTACTGCGTTGGCTGTTGGCCGGCACGAGAGAAGCTGACATGACAGCGAGCGCTCAGAAACTGGAATGAAGCAGCTCGGGTTAGAAACTGATGAATATTTTATCTATTTGTAATCAGCTTGATTTTTGTATTACATACTCGATATTACGCGAGGGTTCCAACCAGATATTGTTGGAATGGTCAGAACGACGTGGGTCGCTCCTTGCTTCGATCCAATTGGATAAAATCATGTTTGAAAAGTATTCCTATTGGTTAAAATGGCTAATACATTAAATTGCGATCGTACTATTGGATAGATAGCGACATACAAACATTAAGATAACAGTTTTACGTTGGAATCGCTATGATATGCTACCATACCCCACCTAAATAATTATGTCGTTTCAAGTGCAGTGTCGGTGGCAAGACCAAGTGCTGACCGTTTTCTATAGTCCGCTACCAGTTTTCTAAAACTCCATCGCGATCAAAAACGCAAAGCTGTATAAGTCGCCGAGACCCAAACTCGAGCTTCATGACTCGTTCCTGGCGGAAAACGCTCTAATCCTCCTGGGCTGTATTACCAGCTTGCAGAACATGTTTGCTGTAATCATAGGCTTGCCTTTTTGTGGTGGCAGATTGACGATGCTGGAGGATGTCTCTCTGATGTCTCGTTCGCAGGTTCTGCCTTTTCTTTGCAGTGGAGAAGTGCACTGGTTAATGGTGTCGACTTTCAGTCGGTGCTTCATCATCCTTGCTGGTGTTAGAGAGGTAGTCGACGTCGAGTACTGATGCTGGTGGAATGTGTTGCATCTCTAATGCCATTGATATCGCGTGAAGGGGCATGTGATGAAAGACTGCTTGCCCGGGAACAGAGAGAGGCAATACTCATCCGACGTTTTCGCGCGGATCAGGCGGAGGAAGAGGACGTTGCCGAACGACACAGACAGGTTCCACTCTGAAGAAATGGAAGTTCAGGTTCTCGCCCAAACGCATACCACATGATACAGAGGAGTGCAGTATTGTGGTACTGCTTAACGGAGCAGTCATAGTACAGTCCGCTGATCAGAGAGCGCAAGTTGTCCTTCGTGCACGCTCGCGCCTTCGTCATCATTCCGCCTTGCTATCATTTTAGGCAGAAGCGTTTCAGAATGCGGCCAATTGAAACGCATCGCAAAACGGTTGAGCAACTTCACAATGGCCGAGCCATTGTTATCAGCCAGGAGAGTTGTGCGGGCGATCTCGAGATTGGTACTCTCCGACGCAAGAAATCCCTTATAGACGTCAACCGCTGTCCCTAACGCACGCTTTGTGTTCTCAAGAGCAAGGTCTTCAAGGCTTTTTTTAAGTGTTTGGTGTCGGCTAGCTGGTTGCTCCTCGGCGAATATGCGAATAACTTGGTTTGTGTACCTGGATGTCCTGTCTACATTAACATGTAGACAGGCGTATCGCCTACCCTTAGTCTAATTGGCTAGTATTGTGTAAATAAGCCCAGAGATTCGCTAAAATACTGATATTGTGATTCTATTGGTTTACAATGACCATACAAAGACAAGTATGTTTTCTACTGTCGGTACTTTGACGATATTAATCCATTTCGATGGTGGAAATACTGATATTGTGATTCTATTGGTTTACAATGATCATACAAAGACAAGTATGTTTTCTACTGTCGGTACTTTGACGATATTAATCCATTTCGATGGTGTAGATACTGATTTTTTTTCGACAGGTCAAACACTTATTGCCTATCCGATAACTTCCACTACACCTTTATGCGCCCAACTTCGCATATACCTGCATTCAAAGTCGGAAGACACATTCTCAATAGAACAGTTTTCGATTAGAGACTTATTTTGAGCATTCAACATCGGAAAATATGCATTCAAAGTCGGAGTAATTAGTGGCTTTACATCCCGTACACCATGTCCAGTCCTTCCTAAGCTTTGTTCACGAAGTCGCGATAGTGAAGCTCCGTGCTGGACACCAAAGCGGGAATAATGGCCGTCATGTTCTCCTTGGCTGCGCTCTCGAGAATGTCGCGCGGCAGTTAACAGCACCTATTCATTCGCATAAGGCCCCGTGAACGATTGCAGATAGAGTTACGGTCCAGCGCTAGGTCCCTCATTATTGCTGAATTTAGCACGCTGAAGCACCATATC
>JAIKVB010000838.1:0-18760 GCA_024679045.1 Phytophthora brassicae
TAGTTGACGTGGATGACATTTAATCCAATACTTGTGTCACCCACCCGAGATTAACGTCCTCCCCGTAACGGCAAAGCACACCGCAAAAATCGACTGTCATCCGATGCAAACACAAAAAATTGCCTGCGCTCGCATGTACTACAGTAGTATGATTCAGTTGATAATGGTATCATTGCACTGTACAAGTATGGTCTTCGTATACCCAATCACAATTCAGGAAGTCAGTAATGACTTTCTGTTAGTCAACAATGACAAAACACATTTCCACTTGGACTCACGCTCGTGTATTTTGCATACCTGAACTCGTTTGAGAAGACAGTGGCGACGACAAACGTTAACCTCTCGATATACCACTTTATGTTAAAACCAGTAAACTTGAAACGTCAGTGTTGACCAAGCGAATCTTGGTCGATTAACAAACATCCTGCAGTTTGGGCGTAATATTACCACGTGTGTACATCCCATTTGCCATCCTCGTAATTCAGAGAACATCGCTTGCAGATTGACACCTGCTGGACAATGTTACTGCGTTCTTTTGACACACGTTGTACCTATTTCATCCAGTCGGTGACTGTTGGCTGCTTCAGCAGTTCAGCGTGGTAAAGCTCCTTGTCATATCCGTAGTCGAAGAATAGCTACACATACTTGAAAGTTAGAAATTGCGTTCAAAACTTTTCTAAATAATAGTAGTAGGTTTCTTACTTCGGTATTGAAAGTTAGAAATTGCGTTCAAAACTTTTCTAAATAATAGTAGTAGGTTTCTTACTTCGGTGTGCGGCTGAATATCGTGCGTCGCATACAGGCCAATGCGAAAATCGCTGTTCACATTCATAATTTTGCACGCACAGTTCGGATTCTTCTTCGAGTGATTAATAAACTAAAAACACATTTACGTTCCAACAGCATAAAAAATAATAATGAACCAGCGTTAGATATGCGAAAACTGCAGCTCAATCATGTCGAGTGCGTGTTACGTACTCGTGTCTTGTTTCCCTTCCTCGTTGAGTCAATCACAGTTTTGGTATCTAAGTTGAACAAGTAACTGCGTTAAGATGTTAAAACATAAGAGCAAATAGTCAGCATCACAGCTTGAAACAAACAATTAAATCACTTGCAGTTTTTGTACCTGCGATCGACTTTGTCGTAAACGGCACCACGTCGATCAGCTTCTTCCTGTGTAACCATTTCACCGATATACTCGATGATAAACTCATCTTTGGCCACAAATTCGTCCACGAACAAGCCCCAACCAGCAGCAGTCAAGTGTGAGCGCCCCATTCGGACATGTTTCTCCTTTCCCAACGCAATACTGCGATTCTGACACGAAGTCTGGTTCTTGGCGTCCTTATTTGCGTTGTCTGCCTTGTCATCGTACGACTCCTCTCTCTCGTGTGCAGAGATTTCGTCAACGCAACAAACTTTGCACAGATCAATATCGCATTCTCGACCGGAGCAGAAGCAGGGACATGCTTTTGTACGGCACCGACCGCGCTGACACTGGCATCCGGGGAAGAAAATTTTGCACTCCTCATGGACGCAGTGGCAATGTTTCGAGCAAAAAATACCGTCTTCGACGCATGAGCAAACACCTTGTTCACAGGGTCCCGCATGAGAGCAAGGCTCGATTCTAACCGGACAAGGCACACAGGAGATATATCAGCCCAAGAGTCTCGGTAAAAACACTGTTCAAGCATCCACGTACTTGATTTGCACTGAGTTGACGACGCCATTTTGAGAGTCTGTAAAAGAGAAAAGTTAGTAAACTGGCCTTGTACAGTAGATACAATGCCTATAAAATTAATAAGAAGCTGTGCAGTCCAGCCAAACCCGCTGAGTGCGGTCTCTCGCTCAGCAGGAGGAAAAATGAAGGATGTGTGTATGATTTAGTGTATGTCACTCATGCGGCCACTTTGCTTAGCACTCATGGCATTGCAGCGTATCTAAGGTGACAAGGAAGCGTATACATGCAAATATAACGTACTCTGAAGATGAGATATCGACATTCGTGCATTTTTCTTCTTCCGCGAACGTCGACTTTTAGGCTGAGGCCGGACCTAGGAATTAAAAAACAAGCTTTAGTTCAACTTTTGATTGCGCCAATAAACATAAATGCCTCGTACCTCTTTCGCTAAAATATGGTCGTTAATGTCGTAATAAGCGCACAACTCCGCGACTTCCATGCAAGTCTTGTCACCAAGTACCTTTGCCATTTCACAAAAGTTGCCCCAGCAAAGGAAATAAACACGCGCGCAAATTATACGCGTCAGTTGGCTCCACTCGAAAGTGGCCGAGATGGCACGAGCCTTGGAAAACCCATTGGCGCTCGAAGAGCTCATCTGTCCCAGGAAGCAGTCGTTCCCGCAATTTTTCCCTGTGTTTATCATTGCCTCTTTCTCCTTCAGGTTGAGCGCGACGGCGTTTTGTTGCGAGGTATTCTACGAGCCACATCACACGAGTTAGATTGACTTGTCAGCCGAACAGCAACGCTCCCACAGCCTTTTTAAACGAATGTTTCTCACCAGCTTGGGCTGCTCAACGCATCCATGATAGTCACAATCGTACACGCAGCAGCGCCGACAGAACAGAGCTGTGTACAAGATTTCACATCCGTATATGCAGACACAGCCGTTAATACAACAACAACAGCAATAACAGCAAACTCTTCACAATGTTGGACAAAATCACGTACTGCGAAACGAATCAACCGATTGCTCGTACATCTCGACGTGATTCTCCATCGAAATGCTCGATTGACTGGCTGATGTGCGCATATCGTCCTGGTGTCTGGCTTCGTTGGTTGGAATCGATTTTTTCTGACTCATGACTTCCAAGCGTCGTTTCTTCTTTGCCGCACGCTGTGTTTGACGTAAATTCTTGTGCACCTCCACCAGCACCTATTGCAGTCAGCAATAACCAAACGACAAGTGAGTAGGCTAACTACAAACATACTGACAAGTCGTCTGACCTCCTCCTCCACTTTAACGACATCTGCAACACGCTTCAAATCGCTCGGTGTGAGCTCCCACGTGGACTGGAGGGACTTGAGCACAGCTTCGCACATTTCCTTAGTAAATTCCACTTCGCACGCACTGGTCCGCTGCTGCCTGAAAAACATTCAGCTCGGTCAGCCATTGCAGTCTCCATATATTGCCGATTGGAACGTTCTCTCACTTTATCTGGTAGAACTCGGACACGACGTCCTCCTCATCGTCGTCCCCAAAATACGGCAAGAACTTGAGCTGCGGCTCATCCTCCACCTCGTAATTACTAGTCAACGCCGTCCACATGGTGGCATTTGGAATCGGTGGCACCTTGGGCAGAATCACGACTCGCTTGTGCACTGACTCCAGTGGGTTCAGCAGCTGAATTTTGGCTGTCTGCTTCACGCGTCGGTCATGTGGTACGGGAAGTTCCGACGCTACACAGAATAGCAACCATTTTAGACCCAAAAGACAGTTTATAGTTAAAACCCAATTGTAAAAAACCCACTTTGCACGACTCCGAAGCCCTCCATGGCTTCGTGGGAGCTCACGTTAGCCATCATGGGGTAACTCCTGCGGCGTCGAAGCCGGTCGATCAGATATAGTTCAATTTTAATACGATTGCGCGCCACCTCGGTCTAAAATGCAAAAGATACACAAAATAGTGTAGCCATGTCACGAAAACCGTTGGCGAATTGAACGGAAATGGAGGTTTTAGGCAGCTCTTACGCTGGCGTTGATGTGGTATGAGCGCGTGAAATGGTTGCTGTCTAAAAATGCAAAAGATACACAAAATAGTGTAGCCATGTCACGAAACCGTTGGCGAATTGAACAGAAATGGAGGTTTTAGGCAGCTCTTACGCTGGCGTTGATGTGGTATGAGCGCGTGAAATGGTTGAGCGCTTCAGCCGCGTGCGCACTTAGCTGCTCCTCGATCTCGGACTCGAATGGCTCCAGGTCCGAGTCCGTGGCCGGCCGCTTGCGCGAGTCGTCCACAACTTCGCGCGGCATTATTGGCAACAAATGAAATGGGTGGGGTACGGGGTACATGGGGTAAAAGTGGTACCGGTACAAAAGTAAAATGAAAAAGCAAATACTACCGGTATTAATAGAATCTAAAAAAAAGTTGTTAGGTTTAGTTTCACAGCGTTAAATCAGCACAAAAACAGTTTGTTTTCGTTTTTACATGTATTTTGCGTCTTTTAGCTTTGAAATAACACGTACTGGTACTTCAGAACAAGTGGTGGTACAAAAGTAAAATGAAAAAGCAAATACTACAATAGTATGTAAAAAACAAGTGGTTAGGTTTAGTTTCACAAACGTTAAATCAGCACAAAAACAGTTTTTTTCGTTTTTACATGTATTTTGCGTCTTTTAGCTTTGAAATAACACGTACTGGTACTTCAGAAGTATTTCTCTATTTAAAAAATAAGCAAATGCTTTTTTTATATTTATTGTGTGTAAAACGTAAAGTTAAGATCCACCGTGGTCCAGCCATACTTGCCTTTTTCAGACGATGTCGGGCGATAAGAAGGCGGCCTTCGCCACACGCTCGGAGCGCGGGCTCGTGCTGAGCATCGTGCGCGAAGACTTTGGCGAAGCTGCGGAACGCGTAGCCGAGACGCTTCTGCGCTCGGAGGGCCTGCGTCTAGCTGAGATGGCGCAAAAATTGCAGCGGCAGAAGCAGGTGGCGGCGTTGTCGGTGCATGAGGTCGGTAAAATATTTCTGCCACAATCCATCTATTATAATTGGCAGTAATTCTAATTTGTGCGTGTGTTGCTGAATGTTGCACCAGATCAAGTGTGCGTTGTTGAAGCTACTGCAGCATAATGTGCTGGTCGTGACGCCTGTGACGGCCGTTCGAGGCGGTGCGCCGACAGTGGCGTATAATGTAGGCAATATGTATGAATTTTTGAATATGGCAATTTATTTACCAATTTGTGTTGTTTATTGGTGCCAGATGAACGTTCAGGAGGCACTTTATCGCTTGCGGTTCCCCAAGTTTATTGAGCTGGCCAAAGAGTCATTCGGATTGGAGGGCGAAGTGGTCATGGAGGAGGTGTTAGTACAGGGCCGCGTGCGTATCGACCAGTCGTTGGAGACAATGGCCTTCAATTTGGCGGAGCAACGTCGTCAGCAGCAGAAATTAAAGACGCAGGAAGCCGGTGGTGAGGCTGCAGTGGTGGAGGACGAAGAGATTAACGAGGAAGAGCTGGATGAGTGCCGCCATCTAGTGCGGGAAGTGTTTGTGGAGATGGCAAAGAAGCGGTACATCTCGCGTGTGCACCCGCTGGACCTGAAGATGGCGGAGGCAGAAGAGTCCCCTGATTTCCCGGCAAGTATCATGGGGCGTGGCCAGGACAAGAGTGCCACCAGCAACCTGAATAGCAAATCTGCCGCGGCAGCTACCAATGGTGGAAGCGCGAACAGTGCAAACAACGGTGCTAAAGCTGCTGACGAGGATGGAATCACTGTGCGCGGCAAGAAGCGAAAAGCGCCTTCTGCAGCGTCTGGAAACGCTGTCCCTGTGGAGCTACAGATGATGCTAGAGGCTGACGAGGCGGCTCGTAAAGAGAAGAACGACTCGGAGACTGAATGGGAGCCGAATTCATCCGGACGTGGCTCAAAGCGAAAGAAAAAATCGAAGCGCGCTAAGCTGCCCACCAAAGGCACTTCACCTGGTGATGCTGGTGGTGAGACGAGCGGCGAAGATGCTCCTGATGGTTCTGGCGCGACTACAGACGAACGTTCGCTGGTATGGCGCTTCGGAGTTACCCAGCTTCTGCGTGACCTGCGGCACAATGCGTGCATCAAGTTTGCTAAAGAAAACATAAACGCGGTGGCCGGGGTCGTCGTGGAGGCCATGCTTCAGCACTCTTCGCCACGGGAACGCGAAAAGGACGAACCCACTTCGTTCCCTGTGTCAGCGCGCGAGCTTTTTGAGATGGAGAGCGTGAAGAAGGCACTCCCTGCCGAAGCTAACAACCCGTGGCGTTTGCTGCTAAACTACATCATGGTGATGTGCCGCGATAAGTCGGGTATGATGATGAAGGTTGCGCAAGAGGCATTTGACCCGACGCAGGCGCGCGCCGGTGATGGCGGTCAATATGTGGTGCACATGCAGAAGATTGTCGAGTTCCTTCAGCAAGCCACTTCACACGCGTACATCCAGGACAAGTACGGCGTTGCGAGCGCTCGTATCGTGCGGCTGCTTACGGAAAAGCGCCAATTAGAGCAGAAAACCATCGGTGAGCTGGCGCTGCTGCCATCGAACGATGCGCGGCATCGACTTTACGAGCTGTACACGGACAAGCTGCTGAAAATGCAGGAAATCCCCAAGCGCGCGGACCACAACCCCGCCTTCACTTTCTTTTGTTGGTCGGTGGACGTGCCGCAGATGCATTTGCGGGTTGCCGAGCGCGTGCAGGACTCGCTGTGTCGTCTGCGTCGGCGGCGCAAGTTTGAGGCGGAGGAGAACAAGGAGCTCATTGCCCGCTCGGAACAATTAGTCGAAGCCAACGACCTCGACAAATTCGACAAGCTGAGCCGCTCGCTCGACCGTCTTGACCGCGCCGTCATCCACTTAGATAGTATGCTCATGCTTTATCGCGATTTCTAGTATGGGGTGGAAAGCAAAATGCATGTCAGAACAACCCATCCAGTCGACAAACTGCAGCCGACAGACGTAATATATCTGCAACCAGCTTTGTTTTGTCCATCCAGTACCTTGACAAGGTGCAATTTGCTGCTTGCAGGTTAGTTGAAGTAGTTGTTACTGTCTTTAGTTAGTCGCCAGTCTTGTGAACAGCCATTTCTCGAAACGACGAGTGTTTCGATCTTCCTGGGTACACGCAAGTCTCGTTGAAAATGGACTACTACGAGCTATTGCAAGTCCCTCGTGGCGCCTCCGAACAGGAGATCAAAAAGGCGTACGTACGTAGGCTCGTTGTTACAAGGATACAATTGCTAACGGAACTTGGCGTTGTGTCTTGGTTGACGAAAGCTACCGCAAACTCGCTATGAAATGGCACCCTGACAAGAACAAAACCAACCTGTCTGAAGCTCAGTACCGCTTCCAGGAGATCTCTGAGGCCTACGATGTGTTAAATGATCCGGAGCGCCGTGCAGTTTTCGATCAGTATGGCTACGACGGTCTGAAGAATGGAGTGCCAGATGAGAACGGTGACATGCGTGACGGCTACGCATTTAATGAGCGCGCGTCTGAGGATGTTTTCAACAAGTTCTTTGGGACGAACAACCCGTTCGGTGACTTTGGTTTCGGCGACACGCAGCCATTTGCCAGTTCACTGCGTAAAAAGAGTCCCGACAAAGCCCAACCCATTCAACAAGAACTCGTGTGCACGTTGGAAGAGCTTTTCCTGGGGACTACAAAGTCCGTCATTGTTGAACGCAAGCGGTTGCAAAACGACGACGTCGTAGCCGATGCCAAAACGTTCGTGATTAAAATCAAACCTGGCTGGAAGGCAGGCACGAAAGTCACTTTTGATCGTGAAGGCAACGAGACTCGCACAAACGAAGCGGGTGACGTGATTTTCCAGGTGGTTCAGCAAGATCACAACCTGTTCAAGCGTGACGGGGCTCATCTCGTATTCACCGCCAAGTTGAAGCTGAGCGAGGCGCTTGGTGACTATTGTGTGGAGGTGCCCACGCTTGACGGTCGAAAACTGGCCATTTCGTGCAATGAAGTGGTGAGTCCAAGCTCCGAGAAGGTCGTGAAGAAGGAAGGCATGCCAATTTCCAGCCAGCCAGGAGAAAGCGGCGACTTGCGCATCCGGTTTGACATCGTTTTCCCTCGTCACCTCACGTCACTGCAGAAGACAGCACTAGCAAAGATCTTAGGATAATTTTACCAGTATCGCAGGAATCAACGTTGCTGCTAGTTTGGCTACTACTGTAGAGTGCTGATTGATTGAATATTTTCTACAGCGGCAGTCGAATTTTACTTGAATACCCTTCAACGAGTTCTTACATGAGCTCACTACACAAGTACAAAACAATAGCAACAAAAGTTAGTGAGGCAGTACAAACGAAACAGAATATAGAACACTTACTAAGCAGGGCCGCCACCGCCTTCAGGTACAGTCCAGTTGATATACTCCTTCGGCATCTTGATGGAGCAGCACTTGCAGTGGACGCAGTTCTGAGCGTTGATCACGAGTTGCGGGACACCATTCGCTTCACTTCCATCCGTGTACTCGTACACACGCGCGGGGCAAAATCGCTGCTCGGGGCCGGCGTAGATAGGGAACGACTCCTTCGACGGAACCTCCGAGTGCTCCGGTTTAATCCGCAAGTGTGCGGGCTGATCGTGGTTGTGATTGGTACCACTGCGCTGCAGGTTCGAGAGCAAGTCGAACGTAAGCTTGCCGTCCGGCTTCGGGTACTCGATGGGAGTGAACTCGCTAGCAGGGCGAGTCTTTTCAGCGTCCGTTGCGGTGTTCGGGATAGTCCACGGCTCCTTTCCTTTAAGAACATGTGTCGCTACTCCAGCGTGCAGCAGACCAGGCAAGAAGCCCTTGTGGAAACCAGCGTGAACATTACGAACAGCCTTCAGCTCCTCGGCAATCCATGAGTCCTCCACAGCAGCCCCATAGCTCGAAATATCAATGGCAGGCTCTTCCGGGTTGATCTCCGCCGTCTCAGCCACAGGCTCTGCGCCGGTAGCAGTCAGAGCCTCATACGCAGCTTCTGCAGCCAACATACCCGACTTCATCGCAGTGTGGGTACCCTTAATCTTCACGCCGTTAAGAAAGCCAGCCGAGCAACCGATCAGACCTCCACCAGGGAACGTCAGCTTTGGAATAGCATGGTAGCCACCCTCGTTCAAACAACGAGCACCGTACTGCACGCATTCGCCGCCTTCCAAGTACTTCTTAATCGCCGGGTGCGTCTTAAACCGCTGGAACTCCTCGTAAGGGTTAATGTACGGGTTCTCGTAGTCCAAACCTACGACCACACCAATCTGCACAAGGTCGTCCTCCATGTGGTACATAAACGAACCGCCAAACGTCTTGTCCATCAAGGATTGCTGCAGTGGCCATCCTAGCGTGTGCTGCACCAGACCAGGCTGGTGCTGCTCCTTGGGAATACGCCACACCTCCTTTACACCAATGCCGTATGTTTGGGGCTGCACACCCTCACGCAAGTTAAACTTGTCCATCACTTCTTCACTGCACGAACCACGGCAGCCTTCACCGAAGAGCGTCTGCAAAATAATATTTGACAAAACAACTCCGTCAGCAGTCCACAAATCATATTTTTCTTTTTATATGGACTCTGACGTACCACACGGGCGCGCAGCTCCATGCCGCGAGCGTAGGTTCCTTTAGGCTTGCCGTCCTTGCCAATACCAACATCGCGAGTTGCAATTCCACCCACGGCGCCATCCTCACGGTACAGCACCTCCGAAGCTGAGAAGCCCGGGTAGATCTCGACGCCTGCCTCTTCGGCTTGCTCGCCCATCCAGCGAACAAACTTGCTCAGACTGATGACGTAGTTGCCGTCGTTGTGCTAATGTTCAGTCAAATCACAGATGAACGAAAGATAAAGATCGTCTACCGTTAGAGATTGCGCACAACTACCAGAAATTGAAAAAATACGAACTCACCTCCTCCTTAGGCAGCAAAAAGTGCGGCAGACCGAGCGACTTGGTCTCATGTTCAGTCAAAGCACAGATGAACGAAAGATAAAGATCGTCTACCGTTAGAGATTGCGCACAACTACCAGAAATGAAAAATACGAACTCACCTCCTCCTTAGGCAGCAAAAAGTGCGGCAGACCGAGCGACTTGGTCTCCGTGAGTAGCAGAAACTGGTCCTTGGTTACGGGCGTGTCCAGCGGGGCGCCACGCTCCTTCCAGTCGGGCAGCAGCTCGTCCAACGCGCGCGGCTCCAACACGTTCCCTGATACGATATGTGAACCCACCTCAGCACCCTTCTCAACCACGCAAACGGACAGGTCTATGCCCTTCTCGGCCGAGAGTTGCTTCATGCGAATGGCAGCCGCAAGACTTGCACGATGTGTGAACCCACCTCAGCACCCTTCTCAACCACGCACACGGACAGGTCTATGCCCTTCTCGGCCGAGAGTTGCTTCATGCGAATGGCAGCCGCAAGACTTGCAGGGCCAGCGCCGACCTGGCGTCCGTCACAACACACAGGAAAACGCACGTGAGTCTTTTTTGCTGGATGTGATTATCACTCTGAATTCCGCAACGGACGTACCAGCAGCACGTCGTAGTCCATGGCCTCTCGTGGCTCGTTAAGCATTTCCTGCTCTTCAGGTGAAAGCGCGACGGACGACATCCAGCGTGAGCGCGCGGCAGGCCGGCGGGAAATCGTCTGCAGCTGCGAGAGCGAGCGGCGCCACATAACGCTAGAAGTTCGACTTCTTTCTTGACACTTGAGCGTGATCTGGGGAATTCCGCAATGCCTACTCCTCCGATCCGCACCCTTCAAGGCGCTTGTGATTGGTCAGTCATGCTGATTGGTCGAAAATAGATTCTGGTGGTACATGACCGAGAGATTTCACGACGGGTTTTGGACTGTACCGGTACAAGTAGATCGAGATTCCCATCGCCTGATTGGACGAATGCAACTTCAAGTAGATGACTGCCGACTGTCTTACCCGCTTATGTGCATTGTTATGTGTTACCATTGGCATGACAACGTTGTCTATTACCTGCAAGTTACCAAAGTGAGGGTGCGGTGTTTAATTATCTTTTATAGTGGTGATCTATGTTGTAGACGACGGCACCTCGGGTTTTTGAAATTTCGCATGCAGCCAGACGCGGTCCATAACGACTCCTTTCTTGCGATTGCGCAGGCGAACAGTGCAATATTCGTTTTCCAACGTACAAAAGCCGCATTGTTCGAACAGATCTGCCAGTGCCTCTCGCGAGAAGAAGGACGCCAAAGTGCCGTCACTGCGATAGTACAGACTCGGACCCAACTTCTTGGCATTGCGTCGCATAGCGAGGTCGTACAGTCCGTAGTCGCGGAAGCAAACGATACCACCAGGCCGCAACGTTGCGAAAATCCGACGTAATGCACGCGTGAACGAGTCTGGTGGCAAGGCTGAAAGCACAAACACCATGAGAACAATGTCGACGGACTCAGGCAAGACACCGGCCAGCTCTTCCTGTGCGATGTCACACACAAACGCGCGGCATCGCGTGCTGTCGAACTCGGGATGGTGCTGGAGGATTTCAATGGCGTGTGCACTGAAGTCGCAGACTTGCGCGTGGACATTTGGACACTCGGCCAGAATGGGAAAGATGGCGCTCCCGTAGCCGCATCCGAGCTCCAGAACTTCTACCACTTCACGTTCCGGTGTACAGAGCTCGGGGAACTCCTTGACAAGGTAATTGCGAGGCTTGTACACTTTACCTAAATAGCCAAACAACGTTCAATCTCCAGCAAGACAAGCTAAACTTTACAGCCGGACAGCCAACCATTATTTCGCTGGTGGAAGACATCCCACTTGTGCTTGGCCTCTTTCGCCAACTGCTGCGTGCCAAGAAGATCCTCTCTCTCGCCTTCCTCCATCACTTTATCACCTTCATCCTCTTTCATCTGGCATTCTCTTGCCAGATCTTCCCACTCGAAGTCGTGCGAGTGGAGCTGCACCTCGCGCTTTGCCATCGTCTCCGATGTCTGTAAAGCGGGGGTGACCTACCGGTATGTACACAGTAGTCACTATCCAATTGGACAACAGTTTAATATACCGGTAATGGCTCCGAAGAAGGGCAAGGAGAAGCAACAGACGCTCAAAGGCAATAATGGCAAAGCGACGATAAGAACGGGCCCTACAGTCTTCGTCAGCCACGTCCCGTCGGAACTCTGCGTCAGTGAACGCACCGTCCGCGACCTATTTGCTGAGTATGGCACGCTGCAGTCAGTCACGGTACGTCGTTGGTCTACAACTGTACCAACCATTTTCGACTGTCAACTTAATGTAACTATGCTATAGATCCACCACAACTTCCTAGACGTAGATACAGACGGCTTCATGTATTTGGAATACACTGAAAAGGACGAGGCGGAGGCTGCTGTGGCTGCCGTGAAGGACAAAAGCGTGGGATTGACGCCAAGTAGCAACATGAAGCTCACGAGAGCTGTGGGTCCATCTGAAATCACGGGAATGCGAGCGACATTGGCACTGGATCGAGGAGAACCCACTCTGGGTGTGGACGAGGAGGTTCGGGATATTTTACTTGGCAGGAATGAGCTCAATCGGTTTTCACAGAGCCAAGCGGATCAAGCAATGGATGAGGAGGATCTCATTCTGCAAAGTCTGTCCCAACATTCATTTGCTAACTCGCAACCGAAGAAGAAGAAGCGGAAACGAGCTAAAAAGTCTGACGAGACGGTACCTGCTGAGAAACCGAAGAAGGTCAAAAAGACGAAGAAAGTCAGATCCAATTTGGTAGCCATTCCGTCTGAATTGTAGACTGCACATGTGACGATGATTTGGGGATTAATTAACGATATTCTAGAGTACGGAGTCACGTTTATTTACTGCAAGGATGACGACGACCGCTTCTCCTTCATGCGGCGCAATAGCAACTGCATTCGCTCGTTTGAAGTGCATGTGCACGTGGTATGGTGGCAGGTCGGACAGTGCTGCAATTTGGCCTTCTTGTTAGGCGGTGAACTGTCAGTAGATAGCGAAGCGGTAGCCTGATGATGTGGACTTGTCATCATAGAATCTGCTTCAGGTGAAAAGCTTGTCTCGAATTGTTTCTTCTTGTTAGGCGGTGAACTGTCAGTAGATAGCGAAGCGGTCGCCTGATGATGTGGACTTGTCATCATAGAATCTGCTTCAGGTGAAAAGCTTGTCTCGAATTGTTCATCATCTGACGATATTGAAGCGAACTCATCGGAGCTTGAAGGAAGCTCAAGAACTTCATACTCTTCATCTCCTTCCCAGTCGTCGTCAATTTCGTCACTGCCCGTGCCCATGTTCGCTGTAGGTTTATCGTCACTCGCTTGGAAAGCTGCGTTCACATTTGCCAACCCAGCACCAAGCGGTGCAACAAGCGTCGATGTCACTTTTCGCTTTGCGCGTAGCTTCGAAATCGGTGGTGCACTCGCGACTGAAGAAGAGGCAGATCCATTGACGCTCTTGCCCACAATACGTCGCTCCAACGCAGCAAGGGCTCGCTTCATACGCTCGTTGCCGGGCTGGTTTAAATTTTGTAGACGTAAAGGATGGCGAATACGGTTAACTCCATTTCCAGAGAAAAAAGTGTGAGTTGGATGAGGTGAAGCTTTGTACGATGAAGACGACAGTAGAGATGGGATGGGGGTTCTGAGTGAGTTGGCGCTTCCAATATACTGTACATCCGAGTCGAACATGAAGGTGTCTTGATCAAAAGCATTAGCACTTTGCTTTCGGTCGCCATCAGCTTCTTCGTCGTCATCATCGGTTAGCTCCATCTGCTCGAAATCGGAGTCACTTTCCTCATTCTCGGACGAAAGCAGTTCGTCATGCTCATAATCACTATCATCTTCCTCATCCTCTTTTCCTTCCGTTTGCTCAACATGGAATTCGAGTGCAGAACTCGCTGGTATCTTCGCAGAATCTGCCGTTGGAGTGAAAACCAATTCCGAAGGCATCGCAATGGGCATAAACTCTTCCATTTGCTCGTTTCCAAAAGAAAGTGGTTGCAAACCAGCGCCAGTCAGCTGAGGGACTTGAATATCTGCAACAATACCAGTAGAGAAAGCATTCAGTTGGCTCTTTTGAGGTTTCTCCTTGCCATCATTCCCTTCGTCCATGAAAGAAGGCCAGTTGTGCTTACACGTCGAGTTGAGAAGCGTTGCCGGACTGATAAAGGACCACGACGAGAAAAACAGCGCTGGATGCAAGTTTTTCGTCTTGCAAGTAGCTGCATCCGAAATCTTCTTTTCTGTAGCTCTAACACTTGGGATGCCCGACAGAGACTCGACAGTACTAGGAATAGCCTTGCCCAGCTCTAGAGGTGCCTTAACGTCACGGTTAACTTGGCCAAGCTGATGCAGCTGGAGTGCAGCCTCTAGTTTGGCCTTTTCCGCTTCCTTTCTCTGGCGTAGCATACGATGTCGTAGTTTATCCTCTAAATACTCCTTCATCGCAACCGCAAGATCTAGTGAATCATCTTCAGGAACGTCAAGCCCAATTTCGGCGAGTTCGGATCGGAATTTGGCTGCAATCCGTTCCCAGCGCTTTCTAATCTCGAGACGACTGCGATGTGGGAGGTAAGTCTTCGCAAGGCGCGCAAAATGATACTTTTCCTTGTGCAGCTCAACGAGGCCTCGCGCAATGCGAATATCTTCTTCCAATAACCAGCCAGTGCTGCGGAGCTGGGGCAGGTCCTTCAAATGTAATGCTTTAACTGCGCTCATACCCGTCTTTGAGCTAATCAAGTACTTGTACCGATGCCGCAGATTTTGCGTGGTTCTCGTTGGAAGAAAGTGTTTCTGGATCTTATCCCACGAATCTGCTTGTATTCCGAATCGCTTGACTCCATGCGCTAAGAGATTATCTTCCGTGGTGGAGTATGTTTTCTTGCTCTTGCGACGCTTTTTCACAGATATTAAGTGTTTATCAAGTTGAAGCATTTGCTCTTGAATTGCTTGATTACGCTCTTCAATCGAGCAGCCTCGCGCAAAGCCAGCAGAGAGTTCATCAACTGTTTGCGATCCAACCAGCTCAAACATAGACGGATGAGCCATCGCTGCATGGGCTGCCGTCAATGATCTCGTCACACGTCGTAGTGCTAAAAGGTTTTCAGTTGTGGTTCCATTCCCACTCCCCGTCGTATCACCAGCAGCAAAGGATGCCTTCGCAATATCACTCTCAGCTTCCGTCGCTGTCCCCGTCCCGACCGTCGCCGGATTCAGCTTCGACAACAGAGCGTTCTTGTACTTAAGAGCCTTCTCGCCTCGTTGCTGCAGCTCCTCGATCATCGCTCGACACTCGGCTAGCTCGGGTGTAGGTGGGCGACTTGCCAAAAGGTGATAGCTCTGCAATAGTAGTTGCAGGTGCTTGTGCATCTGCGACGCCAGCTGGATGCACTGCGCCTGCGTGACAGCTCCGCGCTGTCCTCGGAACATGGCATATTTACTTATAGGCAAGTTCATCATCACTGGCAGCTTCCTTGGTGGTGCTGCTGTAGCCATGTCATTCCCGACAACACCACCTACAACATCTGACAGCTCGACGTCATTGCTGCCCACAGCCAAGACCTCGTCCCTATTGGCTTCTAGAGGTGGCAATACACCCGACAGCTTAGGGAAAGCCATGTTCGTCGAGTCCAGCAGCAAATCAGTGAGCTCCTTCTTTGAGATGCCTCGTCTTGCATCTTCATCCTCATGTTCGTCTTCTTCCTCTTCGGGGCGATACTCCTCGTCCTCCTCGTCCAGGAACCACAAATTTTCCTGTTCGTTGGGCAACAGACTCGACAGAAAGCGCTGGTATTCGCGGTCTTCCTCTGTCTCCAGAGCCACCTACGTACACATTAGATTCGAATAAGTGATAGTCTTCAAGGAACTATTTTTGGCGGGAAATTTGACACCCATTTTGACCAGTTGGCGCCAAAAAATGGGTACAAGGACCTACTTGCTGCGGCGCCGCGTCCGGGAGAGAGGCCTCAAGCGTGTCGATTGGAACGTCTACGAGTGAGAATTTTGTCCGTGTGCGGCCGGCGATGGTGTCCTCATCTGCTTCCTCATGTACGAGATCCATCTGGGCCGCTGCGGCGTCCGCCATAGTAATATCGGGTATCCCGCGCTACTGGCAACTTGGCTTGGCTTGAGCGCGCACTGAGAATCTGCGACGTGTGAGGTGGTGGAAAACCTCGGAATAAAACCTCGTTCGGTGGTGGAAAGCGTAGATGGTGAAGTAATTTAGTGGCAGCAGCCTACGTACGTAAGAAGCGTACACCTTTAGGCGTTGTCTTTGAAGCCGTCGTATTTCCCTGTCACTATTAAGTTGCTGGCCATTTCAGTCACTCATTGTGCATTTTTCCAGCAACTACATAAGTAGCTTCGTTTCCATCAGTTGCAATGGCTCCTACTACTTCATACGCAACGTCGATAGGGGTTTGTAGCATTGTGGATGTTTCCAAGACAGCGAAGAACTCGTCAAAGCTGCTGTTCGAGAACACAAAGGATGGCTCCACTGCATCGGCTAGCAACATGGGCATTGATATCCACACTGGTCCTGATTTTAAGCCGTTCAAGCTCGACAAGAGTTTCGTGGCCGGCTTCGAGAATCAGACACCGCCTTTCGGCTTCAACGGCCTGGGCGAGCTCGTGTACATGCGAACGTACTCCCGCGTCAAGCCGGACGGTACCAAGGAACGATGGTTCGAGACTGTGGAGCGTGTGATCAACGGCACTTTTAATATGCAGAAGAAGTGGCTGCAGCAGCAGGGTCAGCCCTGGAACGAAGACGAGATGACCCACACCGCCCAAGAGATGTACAGGCGCGTTTTCCAGATGAAGTTCACGCCGCCTGGGCGTGGTTTGTGGGCTATGGGGTCCCCAATCACGGAAGAGCGTGGACTCTACGCGGCGTTGAACAACTGTGCATTTGTGTCGACTATTGACATTCTAGAGCTCGACACACCGGCCGAGCCCTTCTGCTTCTTAATGGAGGCAGCCATGCTTGGTGTCGGTGTGGGTTTTGACACCAAAGGCGCAGGAAAACTGCAGGTACAAGGTTGTGACGAGACCAGGACGACCATGCATATAATTTCAGACTCACGTGAAGGCTGGGTCGTGTCGGTGCAGAAGCTACTTGAAGCGCACTTCCTGTGCCAACCCGTGTTGAGGTTTGATTACTCTCTAATTCGTCAGGCTGGTGAGCCGATCAAGGGATTTGGTGGCATTAGCTCAGGTGCTGACTCGCTCATTGCTTTGCACGAGGCCATCGAGTCCATTCTCAAGCCGCTTGCTGGTAAGCTGTTGACGGCGCGGGGTATCGTCGACATTATAAACCAAATGGGTGTGTGCGTCGTCTCGGGCAACGTTCGTCGTACGGCGGAAATTGCCTTTGGAGACTACAAGGACGAAGAATACGTCGACTTGAAGAACTACGAGAAGAATCCGGAGCGTGCTGTTTTTGGCTGGACATCGAACAACAGCATCTTCGCCGATATCGGCATGGATTACAAACCGATTGCTGATCGTATCGTATTGAACGGCGAACCTGGTTTCGCATGGCTCGAGAATATGCGCAACTATGGCCGCATGAACGGTATGAAGGACGACCGCGATCGCAACGCTTCTGGTGGCAACCCGTGTCTGGAACAGACGCTGGAGTCATACGAAATGTGTTGCCTAGTGGAGACGTTCCCGTACAAGCATGACAGTCTGGAAGATTTCTTAGAAACACTTAAGTTCGCGTATCTGTACGCGAAAACGGTCACTTTGGGACAGACGCAGTGGTCGCGAACAAATAATGTGATGCAGCGCAACCGCCGAATCGGATGCAGCATGTCGGGTATTGCGCAGTTCATTTCGAATCGCGGTCTCAACGAGTTCCAGCGGTGGTGTGAGGCGGGTTACGACAGGATCCAGGAAGAGGACATGCACATCTCGGCTAGCTTTGCCATTCCTCGATCTATCAAGACAACCTCCATTAAACCTAGCGGAACTGCGTCACTGCTTGCAGGTGCCACACCGGGTATGCATTATCCTGAAAGCCGCTTCTACATCCGCCGCATGCGCCTGGACAAGCATTCTGACTTGCTACCGGCACTTCAACGTGCTGGTTACGACATTGAGCCTGCGTATGAGGCCCCAGACTCCACACTGGTTGTCTCCATCCCAGTGGATATGGGCAAGGGCGTTCGTACCCTTTCAGATGTGTCTGCGTGGGAGCAATTTGCACTGGCAGCTTTCCTGCAACGATACTGGGCTGACAACCAGGTGAGTTGCACCGTGACGTTTGACCCGAAGACGGAAGGCCACCAGCTCGCGCACATGCTCGACTATTTCCAATACCAACTCAAAGGAATCAGTTTGTTGCCGAAGCTTGAGCTGGGAGCTTACAAGCAAATGCCATATGAGGAGATCAGTGCACAGATCTACCACAAAATGAACCAAAACATCGAGCAGCTACAGATCGACGTGATCCAGTCCACCGAGACGCTGGACGTTCCTGATAAGTTTTGCGAGGCCTGCGTAACTGACTAGATAATAGATAAACAACAAAATAGATTGACAAGTTTTCATTCTCAATTTTCATTTCGTTATTTAACTTCACTCGGGCAGTCACCAGCAGTCAACAACCGTCACAATGTTCGATACGAAATTTGTTGATGTAGCACTGGTGCGCGTGGACAAGAATGGGGTGAAGGGAAGTCTTGTAGAAGAGACGGTAAAAAGAAAAGTAAGATTAATGTTAATGAAGTTCTAGTTACCCACTAGAACTTGGTATATGGTTGCCTACAACACAGTATAATATCGTGTCTGCCAACCATTCTGTTTATAATGTCCTAAGAGTCATAATGTACCGTGTCCTTTAAGTATAAGATATAGGAGAGTTACGGTACAGGTTGAAGCTGTGTCGAGCCCTAACCTTAACAGCCTCCCTGGATCGGCATCAGGGCAATATGATTGGCTTAATCGGGAACACATGTCCCTCTCTAATGTGTTCAGTCAGCTTTCGAAAGTCCAGCCTAGAAACAACTTTTTGCGTTTTCTGGTGCTTCTAGAAGGCCTACGGCCAAACGGAGACCGGATTTGGAGTCTCTGCTCTATGGCGG
>JAIKVB010000839.1:0-18753 GCA_024679045.1 Phytophthora brassicae
GCCACAACGAGGACCCCGCAGCTGACAGCTTCCGGTTGTTGTGGAGCTTCAATCCACTCAATTGGGTCGATTAGAAGCCGACCTTGGTTATCAGAAGCGTGGTGCCAGCGCATGATAAACTCGACAAGTCCCTCTTTATCCTCACTTTCTAGATCTCCTTCAATTTTTTTTGTGCCTTGCCAAACATCCATCATTTGATCACGATATCCCTCGTCGATAAGGGGCTCGTACATGTAAACATGAGCCCTTAGCGAGTTTGCTGTACCACTGTAATTCAGTTGAATCATAATTATACATCAGTGGTTTGAACTCAAACTTACTGGATGAACGATGTTAACCTGGTGCCCGTAATTTGTGTCTTAGGTATCGGTGGTCAGCCCACCATACACATAAGAGTCGATAGTGCAAGCGTTTGTCCCACTGATCCTGCTATAGCTTCAATGCCAAATCTACGGCACTGTCGTTCAGCCAGCCTCGGCAAAGATTTCCGACAATGTGCTCGAACCCAATAAGAAACGAATTAGACCACGTCGCAAATTGTGTACGGAGCCGACTCGACGTAAACTTCGCAATAATTTCGTTCGCAAGTGTTTGATGACGCGCACGGACATTAGAACTAGGTAGACATGCTGTGTTCGTTTCTAAACAAAACAGTTCCACGTCTGACTCCCCAGCTCTCCAATCTATTTCCATCCACTTTCTGTCTTTGAGCCACGCTCTGCCTTTTGCCTTAGTATCGTAGAACATTGTCAATTGCCCCACGTACGCCCTACCAGCATTCATGCACCATATTAGTATTTTGCTTCTCAGTCTGCTAAAGCAACCTTTACTGTACTATAGCAACGCTATAGCAACCATAAAGATAAAGCAACTTACCCGCTGAATTTCCAGAGTTTCGGATCGACAGTGACCATAATGTCAAGGACAAGCCCGTGCTTCTTTACCACATCTAACAAGGGTTCAGGTTGCCTCTGTTCATCCCTGTACGATTTAACTGTTGCCGCCATAGACCGAGAAAGGTCAGCTGGAATAACAAACGTGTGCATATAGTCGGCAGGGCGAACCACCTCCCAACTACACTCCATCGTTCAAGCTCTAAGGTACGGTCTTCCAACTGAACCGGATATCTCTCCAACATATCCATAACATCTTTCACATTGGATGTATTCCTGGACCAGTACACAAGCTCCTTCAACGTCACAGAAATATTTTTTCGGGTACTTGCATACAGCCAGACGATCTCCACCTAATTTGAGTTTGGTTTGCCTCAACTGTTTGGTCGTTGTTCGAAGCTTACCTTTCCAAACTGGCCTCGGAACATTGATCATATCAACCTGCCGCGTGGGAACAGCTGCTGTAGACTCGGTTTCAAAAGTAGAATCCACACAGGCTTTGCGTCCTTCGGTTTCTGGCTCAACCTTTATGATTGACGACGGCGGCTCTGGTTTTGGGTCTTGCAACACCTTTTTTGCTGTTTTGGTCGAAACTTGACAGGATGAGTCACCAAAATCTCTTCTTCAGAAACGCTACCAGAAACTGTCAAGCCATCAGTGCGATCTGTCTCGCTTTCAAATTCATGCATTAAATTTAATGTCCCAATCGCATCGGCAGGATTCACTGCAAACGCAATATCCATCTCAGTTTCATTATCGCTCTCATCACTGTGTCGTGACCCACCCTTTGTAGAGAGCATTCTTTCGCGGTTTAGACCACAGTTTCCTTCCAGGCGCTAAGCTCCTGATAAAAATCACCACTCGAGAGATGCAAAAGGTGTTCCAAAAGGGGTTCCAACATGGCTTTTGCGAATGAATATTTTTCTGCAGATGACAAAACCACCTGTTTTGCACGCTCGTTTCGTCGGAGACGAATGTAGACCACCTGCTTTGGCGTCTCCAACGATGGCGAGATCGAGTAGTCACCATTCGACCCCTTGTCCTAAGGCAACTTTATCTTCGGCAACTTTAACTTAGACATCTGTACAACTGCGTGAAGAGAATCACCTGCATCCGCTAATTTATCTTTCACATCCATTGCAGACGACATACTCCAACGTTCTGGAATTTTCATAGCTGGAAGCACCTGGAACCCGTGTCCTTTGTCAGCCAGATGCATGAGGTGGTTTTGTTCATACAGTGAACCCTCCACGAAAAAATACTTGAGCCAACTCGCTCGCAATTTGTAGCCTCCATCATGATGACAAACCGCTCCCACTCTCGCTTCACTTTTGAGAGGATTTCTGTAGATAATCTAGTCGCTACACCTCGTAAAAAGCGGGGGGCCGTCTTTGGCATGCGGGTCGACGAGTTGTGCTGGCCAATAATTGAAACAATTTGCATCGTTATCGTCATTTGGTGCTGCAATAATCCAGCGATAGTCCTGTCAATGCGTGTCTTGTGACCCAACAGCATCTTCACTTGGTTCCAATTTGATTCAATCCGGTTTGCCGTCGTGTTACCTGCTGTGAAAAACTTGCTGCGAGCGAAGTTTGCCCACATATCTCGACAAGAGTGCCAGTTTTTCTCGAAGTAGAAAAAAATAGCTGGTCTTTTGTTGTCTTTACAGAACTCCCTTAGATCTTCATAGCGAGTGTCGTACTCCGTCATCGTGGTGCTATAGAAAGATGATTGACCGTGTTAGATAGATACAAATTAAGAACTGAGGTGATATGTACAGCAACTTTGTACCTGTAAAGCAACTTTGTACCTGTAAAGCAACTTTGTCATGAGAGTGAGAAGCTCATTGCGCTGGGACACCTTCAATCGAAACGTAGGTCGCTGCATAACCTTTTTCCAGTACGAAATCGCGTGGAACTGACACAGCAATACCTTTGCATCTGGGAAGGACTTCTCCAGTACACGCCATTCTACAAAATCCTTGTCGATCACGACTGTAGCGATGTCGCGCCATCCAGGGTTCTTTTCCTTGAAATAATTCAAGATTGTCGAAATCGTTGTAGTCTGCTGGTTAAGAGTGATGAAGTCTAGAACAGGATAACCTCTACATGATGCTGTGGTGACCACAAGACTCCCTGTAATCGACAAATCCCCATTCATTTAATGGGTGTTAGTAAATAATGTGTAAAAGGTTGCTTTATGATTTACACAAAACAATTAATAAGTGACGCGTACGTACCCAAATGATAGCCCGAATTGTTTGTCCCATGCGTAAAGTCCATTGCCAATGTCTCGCCCCACTTTTCTAACATTAGCTTCTGCACCTTCGTCTGCATGACGATTCCGCACGTTACATCCATTTGGTCTTGGATTACAAGTACGTCGGTACCAGTCGGTACCCTCCAACTGAACGAGCGAGTGTAGCATGTTCTTTAAGTGATCTTCCGCAGAATCGTGCCCCATGATACTCCGGATAAGATTTCGAGTTTGCTGAGGCGTAACTTTACAGCCTGTTATCAAATATAGGAACATGGAAAAGCTTAAATTATTAAAAAAAATCAAGTGCTACTAAGATCGATATTAATGATTCTTACTAATTCGTTCGTTGAGAAAGTTGGTGATGTGCTTCGAAGACGCACGTGCGTCAGCTCGAATCTTCGCATCTTCGCGGTCTTGATCATCCATTGGAATTGTTTTGGTACGACGTAGCCACGTCTGAAGAGGTAGGATGTGAGTGAGTGTAGTTCTGGTACGAGTAACAAGTAAAAGTTAGATTGACATTTTAAGACTGTTAACTATTGACTTACCTCGTTGCGTATGATAATGTGAAAATCATCGTTCTCTGTTGGTACTACACTTGCTGTAAACCGCGCCAAGCACCCGCAGTACCGACCTTTGCGATTTCGCTGACCGGTCGACCTTGAGGTCTGTGATACACCATGAGTACAGCGAAAAACTCGATGACTCCACTTAAATCGTAGTGGCATTTGATCGGTGTGATTGCTACATATAAAACAGGAAACATCACTTTAGTTAGCTTAATCAAAACTAATAGCAACACCATTATGCGCAGAGTTAAATGTTGAATACGTCCACTGTTTCAGAACTGCGGACGCGGAAATGGACTTTGCGCCATCTTCCGCGTCTCCGTGCGTCTGCGTGTCTGCACATTCTTCCGCAACTTTAGGCGTCTCCGACTCTTCGTGGGTTGTGGTCTTCGCTTTTGCGATTGTCACGGCAGCTGAGACGACTTTTCTCTTTTTTTCGTGACTCTTCCCGAGTCACAAGGTCGTTTAAATCTTTGATTCTTCCCTGTCAAGGTAAAACGGAATAGAAATCACACAAAGAGCAACCATAAATAACACCATCAGCTTATAAGGCAACCAAAATATTAAAAAACATTCGATTGTTCGTATCGGGAGCATTTTTCACCAGCGTCTTTCCTTTTTTGGTCTGTTGTGTCTTGCGCGCTGGGACATCAATATACACATCGATTTTAGTCAGCAGAAATCTCGAATTAAATAGAACAAACCACCTCACCTGATTTTTTGCCCAACCTGGTCTCTTCAAGCTCCTCGGAGCTTACTTCTTCGTCTTCGGCAACTTCAGGGACAAAGTCCTCGTCGCTTTGATGGTCCTTCTCGACGCCCATCACTAGCTGCATGTAGTTCGTCCCCAAGCTGTCCTTGTCGCGCAAGCGTCGTCCTGTTTAAGCAATTTGTTAGTAAACACACCGTATTTTCTATTATAAGCATGATTTGCGCTTTCCGCAGCCTACCTTCCGTCATGGCGTTCCTTCCGTCCCTGGCTCGCGTACCGCCCTCTTCTTTCCCTGCGTTGTGCGTGGGCCCGCTGGTTCAAATAAGGCTGACTCGCTCCGTCCGTCTGCCGCGTGTCCCCGGTTCGCAGAATTGAAAATGAACGGCTTTGGTTGACCGTACTTAGTAACTTGCTTACGGTAAATGCGAACTTGGAAAATGGATTCGAGCTTACGGCGCGGTGTAAGTTTTGAAAAATAGATTACAATTGAATTTTGTGAATTCTGCTAAAGCAACCAGAACATGCTAAAGCAACCATTCATGTCGCAAACTTACCATTCATGTCTCATAGTTATGGTTGCGGTACCCACTCCCTATTCTAGCATCATCGTAGTACACAAAGGCTACACAGGATTTAGTTTTATCAGGGTAAATAATTAAAACATTAAATCATAACGTACTTCTTCCTCGCGACGCATGTCCTTCATGAAGGTCACAAGTCCGTGAGCAAACGGTATCATCGCCTTCCTTCCTTCTCCCTTGAGAGTCTTGCTAACCTGGGCTCCTGTAAAGTTGAAAATCTTGCGGCTTTGGGCTACCCAGCCTTGTACAGTACGTGGCGGGTAGCCCAAAGCGTCGGCGGCCTGTTTGGCACCGACCTCAGACACCAATCGGAGAGCATGGCGCTTGTCTGCTATGGTGTACGAGTTCTGCTTGGATGGGGTAGTGGGCATCGACGAGCTTTTCTAAAAGTGAAAGCATTGTGCTGATACACGTCGCCAGTTTCACGCCAAAGTGCACCGAACGCTCAAGAACCAGTCAACAAAACTGAACTTCTAGTGGATAATATTAAATAAAGCTATATTTTTGATTGGCTATAATTGGAAACAAAAGTACTGACGTTGTATACTGTTTTGGATATGTCAAGGTGATGTGTTGTCGACGCGCGGGTTTTTTGTACCTCTGTTCTGTCCTCCATGTCGCGCTTCCACATCGTAATCAGCTGTGCCCACATGGCTTTCGCTTCTGGACATTCCCACACCAGATGAGTTGTGCCCTGTGTAGTACTATCCCGACAGCCATCTCCCATACACCTGTACCCATTTGTGGCCGTAGTCCATAATCTCAGTCTGTTCAATTTCATCTTCATAATATTCTGCGCTTGATACGGTGTTACCGCCTCCATCTTGTGCAGCCGCTTCCACTCAATCCCCTGAATTGCTGCAGCCACGTCAGTATTTGCTGATGTTAGTTTGCGGTTGATCTTGAGAAGTGCCGCTTTGGCCTCGTCGTCCCTGTCTTTGTTGATTAGCTTCTTGTATTCCTTGGTGGTTTGACTCCACCGCCGTTTTCCAGCCCATAATGGCCGCATTCTGGATAACCGCGAGTGTGGGGTCATCCATATACTGCTGGGTGGTATATGGAGTAGCTGGGCTATTTCTTTCTCCAATTCAGAGTTTTCCCCGTCCCACTGTAGCGCCGTTTCTTGTGCCGCCCACGAGTGATGAATAATCGGTATGTCAGCGTGACTGACTCTGAATGTGTGATGCTTGTCTTCCAGCGAATGGTGTACTTGTATGAAATTTGTGTCCGGTCCTTCGAAGCCGAGTTCGGGATAATTGGCTAGAACGTTTAGAGATAGCTCTCTGAACCAGTGCGCTTGGCGGCTCGTTAATGGCATCCGATGCTGCGTAGGGGAAAACACTATAGTTCCGTCTCTTCTTTTGTTGATTTGCATGACATCCTGAATGTGTACCGCCGTCACCGTCGGTACTATCGTCTTGAAGTCTTTCCAATTAAGTCGGCATCCTCGTGAGTCTCCTATCCATAGATATTGCAGTGGCAGCTCTGCTACGATTGATGGTGAGCACGCCCCGAACTCTTCCCTTCTCTGTCTACGCCGTTCAATCATACTTTGTCTAATGCTTCCCCTACACGTTAGGTGAAACCCATCGTTGTGCCACCTGGTCCTTTATTGTGCCGCAGCTCCAGTCGAATTTCCGACGCCTTCTGCCCGGCTTCATCTCTCGTCTCTCCTTTTGGCGCAAAGTGGAGTTTTGCCCACGGAAGACCGGTTGCCCTTAACGTGGTTACCCAGATTTGTCCCGGCGTTGTGTTGATGGGTATGAGGCTCCAAAGTCGCCCGACGTCCCGTAATTGCAATAAATCGCCAACGATCTGTTCCTGTCTGGTTTGAGTCAAGGCCCATGCACCTACCGTCATCCCTGCCATCGCTAGCAATTCAGTGCGTATATTTGGGATTCCCAGTCCACCATTGCAAATACCCTGCTTCGATAATGCTGACACCGTCCATCCTGTAGGTTGGTCGCCCGTCTCCCCAAACTTAGATTTCCACACAAAGTTTTTGATGTCCATATCCGCTTTGTGGAGTATTTCCTCCGATGGCCACGCATGTCTGGCTACATACAGCAATTTCGGAACTATGATTGCCGCTGCGATCATCGCCCTTTGCTGGGCTGTATTGGTTTTTGTCTGCGCTAGTGCGAGGCGTATTCTCAACGCGTCGAAAGCTTTGTTCCAAGCCTCCGCCGTAGTATTGTGATTTGCTGCGATGTGGCCTAGATATCGGGTTGATTCGATTACAGCAACCTGTTCAGACTCGTCCGCTGGACTGTGTCGGTGACTGTCACTGCTTGCTTCCGTAGTGCTAAATTCTGCGTCTCCTCTTAAATTAATTGCTGCTGATTTTTTTACATTCAACTGCAGCCCGGATACGTGTGAGAATTGCTTCACCGCACTGATGGCAGCCATTTGCATTCTACTCCTGGCGAGATAAATCGCCGTGTCGTCAGCGTAGCCGGCTACCTTTAGCTCCCATGAGCCTGTAGGGCTGTGCATCTTTATTCCTCGTAGGGTCTTGTCGTTCGAAATGACGTCGTAGAGTAAATCTACCGCAATGATAAATAGCAAAGGTGCTAGCGGACACCCTTGTCTAATCCCGCTCGTCATCGCAATTTTTTCAGAGAGTTTCCCATTCGCCATAAATTGAATTGTCGTATCCGTGTGAATCGCTCTGACGACCGCACATAGTTTTCTAGGAAATCCTTTGGTTTCGAGCATCGCGAATAGGAATTCCCTATCCAACGAATCGTAGGCTTTAGCGAAGTCCAATAAGAGGACCTGAGCTTCATTGAGTTCTCCGTTTTCCTGGCACGCATGTTTCGCTGCCTCGAACATGTCGATGACCTCGTGAATGGTCCTTCCCGGAACAAAACCACATTGAGTTGAGTGTACTATATGAGGAATGAAGTTCCTGACTCTCCAAGCTAATATGCGCGTAAAATTTTGTAATCGGTGTTGAGTAAGGCAATCGGCCTGTAATTGAGAGGATTGGCCTTGTTGCCACCTTTGGATATGCTAAAGATGTACGCTTCTACGAAACTGGAGGTTGCATTCCATATCAGGTCGGGTACGATGCAATTCTCATAGACGCTTAGCAATACCAGGTTTCTCCAAATATTGCTTTACGTAAATAGCTTCTGCAGTCTTGGCGCGGTAAACACCAGTCGAGTTACGGACAGCAGACCTCTTCATCTTGTACCGTTTCAAACGGGACTTAGTAACGTGGTGGGATACTCTACGCGGGTTCTTCTGGTGTCTAATCCGCACACGCTCAGCGTAAGTAGGGATGTCCTTCAGTAGACGATATACCGTCGCTGCTTCTTCTGGGTTGGGCTCCTCCTCGCTGACTTCACATAGGTTAGTCTCCACGTCATCTCTGGCGGACTGTGGCGAATCGGAGACGCTTTCGCTGACCAGTCGCGCGCTTGCTCCGTGGTCCTCTTCGTCGCAGCAACCCGTAGCATTAACTTCCAAATCAACTTCACTAATATTGACGATGCTATAGCCAGGTGAGAGGCTGTCGGTGTCAACTTCAACTGCAACCTGGTTGCCGGACGAGGAACAGTCCAATCTTGCGCTCGGGATACCCTCTGCTGCATCAGGCTGTACCAATGGACACGACCGGCTCCAAACGCAATGGCCACTGGCAAACCGGGGTCATTTTCATCGGTCGACTGGGTTTGTGGGGTGGTTTCTGAGACTGCAAGCAATTCTGAGGCCGTGGATACCATTTCCGCGCTCGCAATATTACAGTCTACGCGTGTAGACGCAAATGACGCGGCTACAACGTCTTGGAGAGACTGATTGAGGATGCGGGAGCGTGTAACACCCTCGACAGCGCCGTCCACTAGCGTTAACGTGCGTAGCTTCCGCCATTTGACAAATTCGTCTCCAAACTGGTTCCCATTGCTGTCCGTAAGCCTCTTCACTAACTGTGTCTGCGTGATCAGCTCCCCGGTGTCTAGAGAGAGCGGGTAATCCTGTTTTCCATTAATTTTCAGCACTTTCGCGATACGCTTGCCTCGTGGGTCCCCGGCCACCATACACATCGTGTAGTACATGATCGTTTTGCCAGCATGCAGGGTCTCCGGTGAAAGCTCAGCCGCTGAAAGGCCACCGCGTAGCTTCTTGGTAGCTCGGCCGTCCTCTAGACTGCGGCCCATCGTCCAGCCTAGAAAAACCGTTTGAATTTTGAAATAAACGGGCTGTTCTAAATAGTTATACACGCTTATAAAGTACTCACCAGTAAGTATCCGTATCAGCAAACAGTATGCGCAAACCGCCGTCAGCGTTGATCCTGTTTATGAACCGCGTGCACAAAGTCACGCCGGGGCCGATCCGTTTTATGAACCAACACCATTCGATGTTGTGTTGCGAAGGCGGGTACTGCTAAAAATAACATTTTCTCTATATTATGTGAATATTTGTCCGACCAGATATAGCCGGTTTTCGTGGTTCGGGTTGAACATTGGATAATTGTAAGATAAACGACGAATAAAATACCTATCCTAATTTTTGTAAAACCGCGCGCTTTCCAATTCACTGGCAGTCGTCGACCCCCCCGTTCAGGAACAGAAGAAGAAAGAGTGAAGGTCCCTGCTCGCGGATGGCTCGCACGGTCCACAAGGTATGCTAGCTGCATACAAAAAATAATGTATTATAATTTGTTAACTCTGTTCTGCTTACCAGGCAGCAGTCGCCCCCATCCCGAAAACAGGGCTGTGACGAAAGTAAAACGCGATAGCGCCGAATCGGAGCGTGCACGTATTCGTAAAATGCAGCGAGTGAGCGAGCCTGATCCGCGTATGCCAACCCCACTTCCCATGTACGACCGTGCTACTTTGGAAGTACATCGAGCTGAGAAGGTGGCGCGATCGCAGATGGAGGTGCAAGCAGCGCTGCTTGAATCGGAAGGTCGACGACAACTCACTCGCACTGCTGCCTTAAACTACCGAAAGCAGATGGACAGCCACGCGTCGACGGCAGCCGTGAAAATGAGAAGAGCCAGATAAAAGAGAGACAGATGCGTGAGCTATTCGGAGTAAGTTCGGATTCGGAATCAGAGGATTTTTCGGGGAACAAACTGGCCGCCGCGTTGCGTAGCCCAGGCGACAATTAAAGCGACGACTCCGACTACGAAGACGGGAAGGCCGTATCGAGCGACGAGAGTGGTGCAGACACGGAGGATCAAGTCGATGATGACGATGGTGCTGAGATGACTTCTACTGTCAAGACTTGTGATCGTGGTGACGTGGATGAATCGGACGGGCAGGGTGAAGTAGAGGAACCAGTTGTTGGCGCAGAAGTCAAAACCATGTCAATCGAGTAGGAATACGAAGAAGATGGTGACGAATCACGTGCTGAGTATTTGTCTCCGATACTACAAACTTAAACCGAAGTCATGACCAAAACCGACACCGAATCTAGGCTTTCCACGTCCGGGAATCATCTCCAGCTTGGTTTTATGGTCGAGAAGCTGGACAACGAAGGAGCGCTGCCACCTGTAGCGCCACAAAGACAACAACAACCGATCTCAAGTTGCAGCCCAGCTGGAGCCTGGACTGCAACTACAGCAAGTAGTCTCACCCTGGACTGCCAGCACTGGTAGGTGAGAGCAACACAGAGTAGATAGTTAGTTTAGCTCACTTCACATTTTACTTCCAACCAAGCAATACACGTTGCCTGTTGGTGGGAGTTCCAGCTCCCAAGTTCGTGTGGAACGTCACATTGCTAACAATAGTATCTGTTCAAGCACGTATAGCGGTCACATGACGGAGGAATTTGCGCGTCAAGACCCAAGCGAGAACGGCAGTGGAAGAGCGGTCATGGCTTGTGTACCCATTACGTCGTCAGTCATACTGCCACCATGGATCAAGACCATTTCTCACGCAAGTTTGGTGCAGTGGAAGAAGGAGCGTCGTGAATATGAAGATGCGATTGCTGCTCGATGCGCCATTTCCGGTGAAGACATGAACAAGGCGTTGATGAGTGTCAAGAGCACGTTTAATCACACTTTGTTGAAGACGTTGTGCAAGCTCGAATGGGAGGTGACGCTCGAGTCCGTGACGGAGGAGCGCATCGTCAATGAGATTGACAAGATTGTCAATAACGTCAACAATGGCTCGATCGTGAGCATCAATATTCTTTTTGACGCCGAGTAGCACCTGAATGAATCGGACGTGCAAGCTCGAGTGGTAAATTATTTCAAGCTGTGTGACGGTATCATTTCGAGGAACGGGTTGCAGACTACGTTCGCCACGCCCATGGGACCGGCACACAAGTGTACAAGACACTTGTAACTTACGGTACTTCGTGATGAAGTCGAGACGCATCAGAAGCTCATCGTCAAGTCCAGTGCGAAGAAGGATGTGGCTTTGTACAAGCTTGTAAAAGAGAAAGCCCTGGAGCTGGAAAAGGTCTTCCGCTCAGTGGCGAATCGAAAGCGGTTGCAGATGCAGCCAAGACAGGATAAAAAATCACAACCTGGGAAAGGACGTGCTTTCGGAAAGCAAGACAGCAACCGTACTGTTGTCGCGTCGAAGTTGTGGGGGAATAAGCAAGACAGCGACCGAACTGCTGTCACCTCGAAGTCATGGGGAACTAAGCGCAAGGTGCTACCTGGTACTAGTCATGCCGAGCGGCCTCAAACCACTGGATCATCTTATGGATCGACGAAGAATAAGCCGCGTGGCGGTTGTTTCAGCTGTGGAAAGGTTCATTGGTTAAGTGAGTGCCCTGAATTGGGGGAGCCGAGAAGGAAGAAATACTGGCAAAGCGCAGCTCAAAGAAGCAATCATTGAAACGTTTCAAGGTGAAGCGAGTGAACCCACATGTGGTAAAACAGGACAGAGTGCGTTCGACAGCGACGTTGAATGCTGTGCTCGACATGCCTTATTATGCTGATAGTGGATCTGACTGGAACATCATTTCGACCAGCCACGTCAAGGAGCTGCAGGCTCTTGACCAATATATTGTGGTGGTGGAACTGGATGAACCCGTGGAACTCGAAGTTGTTGGTGGTGCAGTGCTTACGGCGACTCAAGGCATTGATGTGTACTTGTGCTTGAACGCAGCAGCTGATCCAGTGAGATGTCAGGACCCGAAGCGGTGCCTAATTGTGGAATCTGATGACGATGAATTGATTGTTGGCCGCATGCTACTTGCTCAATTAGGCATTGATGTGGATCGCGAGCTTGATCAACTTGCTGCCCGGCACTTGAGTGATGATGATACCTTTGGAGACCCAACTGGAATCCCTGTATGTGGTGACACGCTGGATGAAGAGGTGACCAACGTGATCAATGGTATAATAAGTGATTGTGTGGAGCGGGGAATAGTTTCACATGGAGATGAAGAAGAGCGATTAAAATCAATTTTGTTCTCTTTCAACGGGTGGAGACTTATTCTCGACGACGATCCGCCAGCAAACGTACCACCGCTGAAAATTCGATTGAAACCTGGAGCCAAGCCTTTCAAATGCAAGGTGAGGCAGTACAGGTTCGAGAAGTCAGAGTTTCTCGCGAAGTTCAGCGCGGAGTTAGTGCAGCTAGGCTGGGTAATCGAAAATAAGGAAAGCCGGTGGGCAAGTGCGGCTCTACCGGTGCAGAAACCGAACAGCAAAGAGTTTCGCCAAGCAAATATTTATCGGCCGATTAACTCGTTGTCTGAAGGTATTGCTGATGTAATGCCTAGCTTGCAAGTTAGACTGGAAAATGCAAAGGGAAGAAATTTTACGCCATCTTCGACTTTATTAAAGATTTTTGGCAGCTACCACTGCATAAGGACTCTCAGGAGTTTCTCTCGTACATGACGGATCGTGGGATATTCGCGCCAACGAGAGTGCCACAGGGTTGCACAGATGCTACTCTTCATTTTCAGTCAACTGTTGAAGAAGTGTTGAAGGACTATCTTCATGAATGTGTTTTAGTTTGGATTGACGATATATTGGCTTACGCGGACACCGTGCTGGAGCTCATGGATGTGATTGAGACGATTCTCAAGCAGCTTGATAAAGTTGAATCCCAAGAAGTGCAAACTGTTCCAAACCGAGATAAAGTGGCGTGGTAGGATTATCAACAAGGATGGCGTGGGGCGTGACCCATTCAGGCTTTGCAGAAAATCCCACTGCCAACGACTGCAGCAGAGCTTCAGCAGTTTGTGTGCAACAAATTGGATGCGAGAAGGACTGGTAGATTACGCTCGAGTGGTAAAACCTTTGCAGTAACGACTTGATGAGTCGCTACGCGGCACAAAGCGGAGCAAGAGAGCTGCAGCAGGTGTACATATTAGTCTCACACCCAACGAAATGGAAAGTTTTGCAGCAGTGAAAGAACTGCTTTCACACTCGGCGATGCTCACGTACCCGGATCCGGAGAAGCAGTTGTGTTTGTTGTCGGATGCGTCCGATCTGGTTGGGGGTTGATCGTCAGTCAAGTCGCTGACTGGAAGTATGACAAACCGATTCAAGAGAAACATCATGAGCTTTTGATTTGTATGGGTGGGTCATTCAGTGGATCGGCACTCAATTGGAGTGTTATCGAGAAGGAATGTTTTCCAATTGTGCATGATTATGAAAAACTGGAATATCTACTTTTGCGACCACAAGGATTCAAAATCTACTGCGACCATCGCAATAAAATCCATATATTTGCTCCCAGCAAGGAATTGAAGAAGACGATGCGTGGTAAGCTACTGCGCTTTCAGTTCACATTTTACTTCCAACCAAGCAATACACGTTGCCTGTTGGTGGGAGTTCCAGCTCCCAAGTTCGTGTGGAACGTCACAATATCTCCGGTCTGGTAGTTTTTTTCTGGCCGTACACTACATCAGTATTCCGTCGCTCTCCCATGCGGTTGGAGTAGACCGACACGATCTTTAGAACGACTTCGACGTATTCCTTTCTCTGCCTTGTCGTCCAGCCATCACATTTCTTCAGGAGGTGTCGCTCCAGCTTCTCTACTTTGGCGTTGAGGTTTCAAGCACACTACGGCAGCAAAAATTTTATTTTGGTCCTCAGGACAAGATCGACGAGCAGGCGTTGCCATCATGGTTAATCCCTATGGTGCTGTGAAGAACATGGCCCCATGGAATCAAAAATTATGGAATGAACACATCATAATGACTACAGGGGACATATGAACCAGTTGGCGGTGGCCCGGGCTACCAAAATAGCCCGGCACTCAAAAATCCTGAGGGAGCGCATATTCCCAGCTATATGAACTTCAGTACAAAAAAAAATATTCGATATGAAAGGTTAAACTACTCCGAGCCCTATTAATAGCGTACGCCCGCTCAAGCGCCGTAAGGTTTTCGCGCGGTAAGCGGTCTCGTCTCGGCCTTGTCTGCGTCTCGGGTCGGGGGGATCCTGCATACTAGCTCGACCAATCTTTACGTGTATTATAATATGACCCCTCAATAAAATAATTAAGTCCAATGACCTTCCTTTTTTTTTGCGGTGGCCCGGGCCACCGCCAACTGGTTCATATGTGGAAAAATGTTCCTGTTTATCAACGTTTACGCTCCAAGCAATGGAATGGTCAGGACTCTTTTCTATAGACGACTGCAACAAATGGAGATTCCAGATGACCACGAAGTCATATTAGGCGGGGGTTTCAATTGCGTAATACACAAAACCGTGGACAGAGTGGGGGAATGCACAAAGCGGACACTGGAGCCCGCGAATAAGAGAAACTCCTGGCAAAATGGGAAGTTTATGACGCAGGATACTATAATATTCCGAGAGTCCAAGGGCGGCAGGATATCAGCAGGTATGCAGCTACACACCACACACACCGCCACACGACCGAGGACGGTGTGGTAGGAACTTCCAGTCTGGACCGATTCTACATCGGTGCTGGAGCTAAACACCTGGCAAGAGGAGAAGAGACAGAAGACCCACCATGCAGGACAGATCACAAAGCGGTGCTGCTGGAACTGCACTCCCCACCGGGGTGATACGAGTGAAGAAGCGGCCACAAGTTTATCCGGCTCAAGTATACGCCCAGGCGGCGACAAAAAGCCTAGTCGAGCATAGTCTAAGAGAATTCTGCAAATCGATGAAGGATACCCCAGCTGGGGCTATTGGGGCCACATGGGATAAGTACAAGACGCACATTCGGGCAGAAATGACAAAATTAAAACGACAGGTCAGGAAGAGGACTACATCCGGTTTTCGACAGAAAATCAAGCGGCTCAAAGTCCAAATACAATCTTGTGATGAAGGGAAGAAGGGAAACGGAGAGCGCAGGAAGGGACTAGTGGAGGCCATGCGTGGAATCCAGAATCTTCGCAGGGCGCAAAAGCGGCGGACTCTGATCGCATGCAATGCTTTCAGATCTAAGGCGACCACTAAGGCTTTCTTCAGACGAATCTCTACAAAATACGGGGACAACACAATCCCGACGCTCCAGCCGACAGACGCTAATAGTACTAGGAATCTGCACGACAAAGCCAATATCTTGGCAGACAGCTGGGTCGGTGTATTCAACGGGAAGGCAGCGGAAAAGACGAATATCAACTCTTTCATAGCGCAGTACAGTGACAAATGGACTAAGGTGGATATGACGAAGTTGTATGACGAAATAACGGAAGGTGAAGTGGAGAAAGCGCTTGCAGGCTGTAAAGTCGGGAAGGCATGTGGACCAGACGACCTACCGAATACCTGGTACAGAGATTATGGAAATTTACTAGTGCCGATTCCCACCAAAGTGTTCAACGTTTACGCGCCTCCAGAACCGAGTGATGATTCCTGCATCTACTCTGAAGTAGTGCCTTGGCCCAGTGACGTGATTTATATCCAAAGGAACCGTGTTCCGAAAGGAATCCGTTTCGCAAGCGTCGGTAATCTGGGTAAGTGTGAGTGCGTCGGTGATTGTTTCAAGGATGTATGCCTAAACTCAATCACAGCAATCTATTGCACGCCAAAGAGCTGCAACATTAACGGTCGTTGCAGCAACTCACCCTGTGATCGTTCTACGCTACGGCTATTTCGAACCCGGACCAACGGTCTGGGGATATTCACGACGGCTCCTATGTGGACGGGTGACATTGTAGGAGAATACGTTGGGCAGCTGTTGGCGTTCGAGGGCAAGGTGGACGGTTTGCCAACCAAGGCCTGGAAATACAACAGTGGTTACACACTTCTGTTCAACAAACGCTCAACCAAAAACAAGTTCATCTACGTGGAGGCAGCAAGCTGTGGATCGATAACACGCTTCATCAACCACTCCTTCCACTCTAACGCTGACTTTATCGAGATGAGCAACGGCACTAAACACAAGGTGTTCGTTGTGATGAACAGGCCGGTAACACCGGGTATGGATATTACGGTTAACTACGGTAGCGACAAGGGCTTCGTTTGCCATTGCGACGAGTGCGAGTGCGATTGAGGTGTTCCCGCGCTTGCAATACGTCCGTATTACGTTTGAGAAGACTTCAGATAAAGCGATCGGCACGCAATGACTGCAGGACCGAAGCTGAACACGTTTACAAGAATAATAAAACGCGAATACCACTATTTGAACTTCCATATCATTTACAAAAAGTTAACGTTACGTATTGGCAATATTAAATATATATATTAAAATTCCGCGCATGCTGAACAATGTAGTATCAATGATTACACTAATGCTTTAGAAAGTTGTAAATGAAAATCTGTTTTGAAGAAGCTGGATCCAAAAACGTTAAAAATCGAAATATGTAAAATTCCGCGAACCTACACGATTCTTCTACGTCCTCACGTTTGAGATAAGGGCACTAGCGCGGATACACAACAGTCTCCAGAATGCTGGACTATCAGAAGGTCAGTGCCGGTCCGACGAGTTGAGGTCGTCCCGCAGTCGTGTTGTTGGCCTCCACCGAACTAGTTTTGGCGCGCTTCTTGCGCCGGCTCACTAAAACGCGACGCCCTTCGCAGTCAACACGCTCTGTGAGCCGGAGCGCATACACCAATAACCGGCTTTCCCAGTGAGTCCAATTCCCAGGTAAACGTAAAGGGCTGGGTTTCAGGCTCAGAGCCCGTGGTACCTCGATCCACAGTCCACTGAGACAGCTCGTCGAAGAGATCATGGTTGTCCAGGCTTTTACGCGCATAGTTGTTGACGTAGTTTTGCACGCACGTTAGGTCAGGTAGTTCCTCGAGCGGGACCTCAAACTTTTTGGATAGGGCATGATGGATCCGCATGAGACGAACCCGTTCCCCCGTCAGCTCTCGGCAAAACTCTTTTTGCATATAAGTGAGCCGCGCACGCTGGGGCGAACTCGCTTCAACGTGGTGTTCTCAGTATTGGAAAATAGAGACCCTCTTCGTGTCCAAGCATACGAGGGATTTGTCGCGCCAATTGCATGGCGAAGAAGACGCCATTCCGCAAATACTGGACTTGCAGACGAGTAGTCTGTAGCGCATCTGATGGTCGCTGTACCGCGCACGCACCGTGCACGCCATGGCGTTGCTCTTCTTTACGTTGTAGTGCTTGAAGGCCTTCAGCAGGGCCTCGCCTTCTTCACCAGGGACGTCGAGGGCGGTGTCTACCCACGTAACTCGTCCTGGCATCGATGCGATCCCGGCGATTGCGCAATTCTAGTAATTTTGATATCCACCACACAGTCTTGTGCATGAGACGCGGTGGCATGACCCACGATGATTGCCCGGCGTCCCAGTGCTTGCTGATCTCCACGCGTTTCTCCACTTGCTGCACGACTTTCTCCACATGGCGAGATAAAGGCCAGATTTTACATAAAGGGCGCATTCTATTCTACAAGTCTGTTCTTCTGCAACAAGATTGTTGTGTTTTCACTAGATTGTTCTACCGTTACAGTACTGTATGGCAACTTTAACGCTTCCTCCATAATATAACAACAATCACACTCTTAAATTTGGTGGTACGGTACACTGTAGCCATCAACGAAGAATTTGTGTTTTTTTAATTGGTATTTCCCAAAATGTACCCTGCTAGAACCCGAACTTTATAATGTGGAACACCTTACAATAGAGCATATTTAGGAAGGGCCCACATTTTGGGAAATTGACGCCCTTAGGGTCCACATTTTGGGAAATACCGGTACCCTATTTTAATATTATATTACCGGTAATTATTATTAACTGCGCTACGTTCAGCGGGGATAGCGGGTTTGATGGGACTAGCAACTTAACCAAACGTACACAGCTCAATCATCCTGGACCAAAACGCTGTTAATGGGATACTTTATCGAGAAGCAAATCTGAAGCTCCTTGCGTCCATCTGGCTTTCAGCCTTCAGCCTGAGCAAACACATGTTTAAAGTGCATTGCTGGCCGTCACTTTCCTTTTTTCAGTGAAGAAGTAACATGAAGTACGCCATTGCTGTGTTTACTTCGAGCGTATTGCTCGCCCCCTACGGCGCGTCGGCGGCATGTTCCAGTTGGTCCTCACTGTACCAGGATGTACTGGAAGGTGTCTGTGTCTGTAATGAGACCCAATGCGACTCGATCGTCGGTGACTACGCCAAGCTCACAGCAGGTCAAGTGGGTGTGTACACAACTTCCAAGGCCGGGGAACGCTTAACCTATACGGTGGCAAATGTTGATGTGACCGCGGTGGACGAAGCTACCTACACTATCGACGTGTCGACCCAGTACCAGACTATGATTGGCTTCGGTGGAGGCTTCACGGACTCTTCTGCTATTAACTTGTACAAACTGTCACCTAAACTGCAGGAGCTAGCGCTGAAGCAGTACTTCGGAGACACAGGTCTACAGTATAA